>JAJPUD010006407.1:18267-44594 GCA_023553655.1 Myrmecobius fasciatus
TCTTTTTTTTTTTTTTTTTTTTTTTTTTACTTCACCTAAAACATAACAGATTTTGGTCCAGCCCTTTACCTTCACTCTGTATGTATCACTCTGCTTTAAATGTGTAATGTATGATTCTGGTTTTTATTCCAGTCTGTTATCTGCTTCTGTTTTATGGGAGAATTCATCCCATTCACATTTCACAGTTAAAATAACTAATTCTGTATTTCCTGCTATCTTATTTACCCAAATTTATGTTTTTTCTCTTTCCTTTCCCCCTTCCCTGTATTTTTCTTTTGATGTTTTTGTTCTCCTTGAGAGCCCCTTCCCCCTTTTTACACCTTTCCTCTAATTCTTCTATTTTCCTTTTTATTAGTCTTTCCCTTTCTTTTCCCCTTTCTTCTCCCACTTCTCTATTAGGTGAGGCAAGTTTCTCTGTGAAACCAAATATGCCTGATATTTTCTCTTAGAGCCAAATCTGATGAGAGAAAGATTCACACAATGCTCATCCCTTTCCCTGCTTTCCCTCAATTATAATATAATCTTTGCCTCTTCATGAGATATGATTTCCCTTATTTTACCTCATTTCCCCATTTTTATAGTACCCTTTCTACCTCTATTTTCTTTTTCATATTATCAAAGTAAAATCAAATTATACCCCCATTCTTTAAGTATACCCATAGTAGAAATATAGTTCGCAACAATTCTTTCCTTTCTACTTTTTTATGCTTCTCTTGAGTTCTGTGTTTGGAGGTCAAATTTTTTGTTCAAATCTGGTCTTTTCATTAGGAATAGGTGAAATTCACCTATATCAGTGAATGGCCATCTTCTTCCCTGAAAGATAATGCTCATTTTAGCTGGATAGCTTTTTCTTGGCCTTAATCTAAATTCCCCCCCCCTTTTTTTTTTTTTGTAAATATCAAATTCCAGGCCTGCTATGCTCTGACTCCCTGCCCCAGCTCCTTGCCCCAGGCTCCCTGTACTGTGGTCTGGGCTTGGCAGTCTGTTCTCCTGCCCATTTGAAACAGACCTGCTCTGAAGTTCTTCTAAGATATCATGTTTCTGGAAATGTGTTCAACCCCAAATATTTGTAGGTTCTTTGACTCCAAAACCAGTTTAAAGGCTTAATCTTCTGTTGCTTTAAGAGAAGGTCAGAGGGTGTTATAGAAAGCCATGTCTGCTCTCCATCTTTGCAAAGTTAATTTTTCACCATTCACCCTAGCAAAACCTTGTGTTCCAATTTCTCCCCTTCTCCCCACCTCCTCTCAAGGATGACAAAAAATCCAATATATGTTAAACATGGTAAAAATATTTTCACATCCAATGTAGGCATACGTATTTATACAATTATCTTACTGCAAAAGAAGAATAAGATCAAAAAGGGAAAAAAAATGAGAAAAAATAAAATGCAAGCAAACAACAACAAAAACGTAAAAATGCTATGTGATCCACACTCAGTTCCCACAGTCCTCTCTCTGTATATAGATGGTTTTCATCATCTCATGGTTATTGGAACTGGCCTGAATTGTCTCATTGTTGAAGAGAACTATATCTATCAGAATTGATCATCATATAGTCTTGTTGTTGTTGTGTACAATGATCTCCTGCTTCTGCTCATTTCACTTAGCATCAGTTCATGCAAATCTCTCCAGGCCTTTCTAAAATCATCCTCCTGATCATTTCTTATATAATATTCCATAACATTCATATACCATAACTTATTCAGCCATTCTCCAACTGAAGGGCACCTACTCAGTTTCCAGTTTCTTTCCACTACAAAAAAGGGCTGCCACAAACATTATTGCACATGTGGGTCCCTTTCCCTCTTTTAAGATCTCTTTGGGATAAAGGCCAAGTAGAAACACTGCTGGGTCAAAGAGTATGCACAGTTTGATAGAAATCATAAGGGACTTAATACATTTAAATTCTTTAGATTACTATATTGCAAGATAATACTTGCAACTCCTAATAACTTTATTTTGACCAGTTAAAAGGAATGTTTATAGACTGAGGGCATTGGTGTAAATTGAATCTGATGAGATTATCTCAAAAATAATTGGTGAGAGAGATAATAGGAGAATGAACAAAGAGGAAGAATGAGGAAAATCATCTTAAATAAAAGAGGCATTCAAGGAAGAGCTTTTACAGTGAAGTGAGAATGGGCATGGTATTTGGCAATACTTGAACTCCTGGGCTCATCAGAATTGTTTCAAAGAGGGAATAACATATACACACCCCACACACATACATATCTATGCACACATACATATGCATATACAGTTGAGTTATCTTACTCAAAAGGAATTTAAGGTAGGAAGTAGATTAGAGAGAAGGAAAAGAGGTCAGATAAAAGGATGCAGTTGTCAGAAATAAAACAGACTTTTGAGGACTTAAAAAGTGGGGAGAAAAATAAATATACAACAACTCAATTTGAGTAATATTTATCTAAAACACATTTAGTTAAATATCCCGTTGACATTACCCCAGGGACCTTTAGGGAAGTTAAGTGATTTAGTCCTGTAGCTAGAAAATTACAAATTCAAGACAAAATCCTGGATCTTCTGAATCCAAGTCCAGAATTCCATTACATAAAACTGTTTAGATAAGTACAAAAATGAGGGAAAGAAATCTCAATTGCCCCAATTGTTGTCAATGAATATATTCCAGAGTATTTCATCCAAGCAGTAAAGGATTATTGACAGTCCTCAGCAAAGCCTAGATGACCCTGATGTCTTTTCCAACTCAGAAATCCTGTGAGAGAATAAGAGCCAATGGTCCCAAGCTAAAGAATGAAAAAGTTTAGATTAGATAGTGAGGGAAAACTTGCTCATATAGAGCAGTCTTGGGAGTAAATCTGATCCTAAGGGAGGCAGCTTGAATTACTCACAGCAGAGCTTCAAGAGCATAGCAAATAAAATGCTTGTGAATGACTCAAGTGTGTTTTCTGGTCTCATGGGAAAACCTCTGAGTAGAATAGCACTGTCTCACCCAGGGTTCTATGACAAATTACAGCAATCCATTATTTCACAAAAAAAGCAAAAAAAGTTTTGGCTTTTTTCCTCCAAAATTAATTTCATGTCAGTTAGAAGTAGCAGACAAATAGACCTTAGAGACTGAAATTTCCTATTAACTCACAGGCTAGTGAGTTCATTGAACATTAGTTGTGCAAGAATCTTTTCTACTGTTTCTCCCAGCCTGTCTCAAACTTAACCTGAATAGACACTACTTTCCTTGCATTATCCATACCTGGCATAAAAGGTAAGTCAGCTTCTAGGGACCAGTCAGTCTTTGACCATTACTGCAGAAACTGCCAACAAGAGAATTAATTTAAATTATTTGGAATCTCCATTTTTTATAGTATGTACATGTATTCATTAAGAAGAGGATGGAAAACAACAACTTATGAAAGCAAAGATTAGATATTTTTCAGATTCATTTTTGCTGTAACAAAAGATCCTGGTCCCTAGTCTATTTCTTTGGTCTCAGCGAGTAATGTAATTTCATCTGTTCAATTCCCTCTAAAATCTCCAACCCCCATATTTCTTCATTTGAATGAATTATATTCAAATAAATGAAAGTATAGCTTTTCTTTAAATGCACAGAAACGTTTGAAATTCAGTCTCACATGAGCTTTATAATTCCTAATGTGTTTATAACCTACTTCAAGTCCCTTCAAATCCATTCACATTACTTAATTTCCAATTACTTGTTTTTAAAAATTACTTTTATTGATCCTTTTTTTGGTATTTTCAGATACAAATTCATTTCTAACATACAACAGAACCCTCCTTTTAACAAAGAAAAACAGTGATGTGAAATAAAACACTTAAAAAACCTTCACAGTGACCATGTCTGACTAAAATGCAATATTTTATCTGAGTAAGTCTACACAACCCTTTTCTGGGGCCAATGTTTCAGTTACCTTGTTTTCAGCCCCCTTTAGGTGATAGTCAATTTCTGAGTCACTTTAGTAGGCAACATCAGAAAAATACTCCCATTTTCTCACTTGACTAAGATAACAGAGATAGTAACAGAAATGTAATTAGTACAGTTTTCAAGTATATCCAAATTTCTCTTGTTACTTCAATAAATTTTGGAAGTAGAACCGTAAACTCCCTGAAAGGGGGAAAGTTTGTTGAAGAAATTTTAGACTGGCTAATGTTTTACTGATAGGGGGATGCCTTGGCATAAGATAAAGATTATAATCTGAGAGCTAGTTTGTGTCTGGGCCTCAACTTCCTTATCTGTAAAATGAGGAAATAGAACTAGGTTATTTGTATGTTTCTTCTGCCTCTTAAACTATAATATTATTTTTTTTTTGTTCTAGTAGATATCACTTTTATTCTTTAAGATGAAGAGGAGGAAATACAGCAAAAGAAAGATGTGGGCTCCAATTTTATTAAAATGACTTATTGACTATGACTGCTCTTGACTTCATGTGTATTATCTGTACAGTGAAAAGATTGGGCTCCCTGATCTCAAACTTCCTTTATCCTATGATATACTATATCCTTTTTATCCTATGATCTAATAAATAAGGATTTGTTTTTTCCTACCACAACTCTGACAATACCATTATTACCCATAATCCAGTTTGAAGTGCAGGAGAGAGGAGAGAGGAGAGAGAAATGAACTTAGACTAAAAGATGAGAACAAAGGAAATGGGGTACAATTTTTACATTTCCATGTGTTAGAGCAAAATGAATACTTCTATTTAAAGTGAAGAGTCGTGCCTACCTGCATCATAGATTAAAAGTGTTAAAGCTTGAAGATCTTTAGAGCTATATTTACAAATTAACATATACAACCTCTGAGTATTTGCTCAGGTTTGTCATTCACTCTATCACTGTATAGCACCATTCTTATACCACCATTGAATCACTTCATTCAGGAATTTCCTTAGAGATGCACTGATAAAATTTTCCCTTATATCAGCATTTTTGCATTGATTGGCTTATCTCCAAGCTTTTGAATTGGCCTTTTCAACTCTGATAGTAATACTAAATATTTTTTATATATGACACTGATATTCTAGGTAGGGAAGACTGAGAACATAGTTTTTAGCATCACATATTCTAGCTCTAGCTCTTACATTAACTCACTGTTGACCTTAGATATACCTTGTATTCAGCCCCCTTTAGGTGATAGTCAATTTCTGAGTCACTTTAGTTGCCAACATCAGAAAAATACTCCCATGATTTCACTTGACCAAGATAACAGAGATAGTAACAGAAATGAAATTTGTATAGTTTTCAAGTATATCCAGATTTTCTCTTGCTACATTCAATAAAAGGAAAGCATTAGATTAGATTATTTCTTTTATTCTATGACTCAACTCCCCTATTTCAATTCAGCAAAATTTATAAAGCATTTACTACATGGAAAGCATTATGTTAAGTACTAGGGACAAAAAAAAGACAAAAAAGAAATAATCTCTTTTTTCAAAATGTTCCATTCTATTAGAGCAATATAAACTATAAATATGTTTATAAATTATTATAAATATAATAAAAATAAGTCAAGTATAAATATATATACATGCCTACATATGTATATATGTTCATATATGTATATGTTTTGTATATTCCTTTTGATGGAGACAGAAATTGTAAGAGAGGCAAGGAGAGAATAATTTCTGAATTTGGAGAAGTATCAGTACAAAGGCATGGAGACAGGAGACAGAATTCTATATAAAACAGTATACAAGTTTGAAAGGAGCAGAAAATATGTTGAGTGCAACCTGAAACAAATCTGGAGGGTTAAATGGTAGCTAAATTCTGAAGTATTTTATGTGTCAAACTAAGGATCTTATCATAAAGACCATATATAGCTCCTTCAACTATTAGTGCTTTTCTACTAATTTTTTCAGGGTGCCATGTTGCAGTGTATATAGTTCATTTTCCTATTTCAAAGAAGACAGAAAATGACCAGAAAACTAAAGCAAGTGCCCAATATTAGGAAACCAGATTTCCTCTTCGCCCACATAATTTTTCCCCATGTAATCATTGTTGTGGAAAGTGAAAGTGTTAGAGTAAACTGGGATATGGAGAACTGGGAATGAAGGTTAAGAGAGGAAATAGAAAAATCATTGAAAAGAATATTAATTTTTCTTTTGTTTACAGATTTAACTTTGGAACATTTATATTAGTTAGCTTTAAGCTTTGCTGTCTCATTTTTTTCCTAGCAATGAGTAGGCATTATGACCCCTCCCTCCTCCAAGCACAAGCATATTTTTGTATTCAATCCTTTTTAGCCCAAGTGTAATGCTGGACTATGATTAGTAGATTTTACAACTTTAGTGAGACCATATGTTCTTTACACATCCACCCATTTATTCAGTATTTGTAAATTCTTGTGAGTTCCTCTTCCTTTAGCAAGATTATTGAAATCAAAGTATTTAATAGAGGACAATGAGGACAAAAGTTGTAAATTTTCTGGAAAAAAAAAGATGGGGGTGAGAATAGGGAGGTGGACTTTCTTTCTTTGTTAATTTAAAGAGAATAAAATGGAAGAAAAATACAAATAGTGATATTCAGGGACCATTGTGATTAAACAAAAGTCCAAACATCAGTAGATGAAGCATCCTCAGAATGTCTTAAGAGAATCCCAAGGTAAGTACAAGTCAACGGCTTTTTCATAAAGAGATAGAAGGTCTTTTCTGGAAATTACCTGGATACAAACAACGTGTTTGGAGAAAGTCCAGAGCAATTGGCCAAGACTTAAATTACTTGTTTCTGCTTTGAATCAGGAGATCTATTTTGGCTTTTAAATGTATGTGGCCCTTCCATAATAGTCCATCTTTAGAAATGTCCCATAGGAATAGAAGGAGTATCAAAGGCTATAGTTTGTTAGCAACTGTAACCTTCTATCCCATCAATTAAGTTGAAAATTCCGGTTGCTGGCTCTTAGTTTTGTGAGGCAGTTATGGCCTTATGCATACTGGAAGGCACAATTAATTTAGAATCCAAATGTCTGGGTTCAAGTATTGGTTTTCCCTATACTATCTGGGGAAACTTAAGCTCATAATTTACTATGAATCAGTTTGATCATCTGTGAAATAGTAATTATGTGTGTATGTATATATGCATGTATGTACATGCATATAAATACCTAAATATATAAATGGGCTCATGCAAATATTTGTGTATACCTAAAACAAAGTTATATGCAATATAAGTCAACATATATGCATGTATATATAAGGAGGAAAATCTCACACATGGATCTACATAATACACATAATGTATATGTATATGTATGTGCATATATCTATATATGCACATACATATACATAAAAACTATTATATTTACATTATATATTATAATTTATACCTATATACCTGTTGTTCAGTCATTTTCATTATGTCCAACTGTACATGATCCCATTGTAGTACTCTTGCCAAAAATTAGAGGATACTTTGCCATTTCCTCGTCCGGCTCATTTTATATATATACACATACATACATCTATCTATTTATCTCTATTGACTACAACAAATAATGAAGACCTGGTAGATGTAGAGAAGGTGCTAACCTGTATTGTTAGAGTTTACTTTCTTACCTAAGAATCTTTATAACAATGAAATTCCAGGCTGAGTTGCTATACTTTATATGTATGCTTTCAGATATACAAAGTGCACAAAAAAATAATAAAAAAATACGTACAAAGAACTTTCCTCACAATAAATCTCCAACATGTATTTACAAAAAAGAAACTCTTCTTGCCCTCAAATATTCTGCCTATATGTATACTAGACAGACGCAACTACCTGGAGTAGCCATTTCAATTCAATGTATCATTGAATTTTGAGCCATCCGTGAAAAACTGGAATGCTTTCTGGGGACCATATGTTTCTAAATCTGGCTTCCTTTGTATGTTTTGTATGTTACATAGTTGGCAAAGGTTCTGTTAGATCATTAGATTTCTTAAAAAATAAATTGTTACCTCCAAAGAACAAAATCTGGATTAGAAAGCCATGTTCCAGGAGTGAAAAGGCAAGCCCATTAAAAACAGCACATTAATTCAGCACTGGGCTCATTCCATCTTAAAGCGAGAGACTTGGCAGCCGTGCTCAATATGTCTCATATGAGTTCAAAAGCATTGAAAGTTCTGAAAACACACACCAGGCTTACTTTCCTCTGCACTAAGTAGATTTTTATTTATTTATTTATTTTGTTGCAACACCATACACAAATACAAATACATATGCATATACACATGCACAGTGTACTTACAATGGTTCTTTTATCATTCATTTAGTCACCAAAAAAAAAAAAAAAAAAAAAACAACTCACTCTGTTTATTCTTACTGAGAAGATTCAATCAAAAATTAACTCTTTCATACCCAGTCAAGGACACAACTTTTATCTGACACCTCCCACCCCTGCTCAAAGCAAAATAATCTATCTCACACTATCTAAACTATCTCAGAAGATTTATAATATTTTTCTTTGCAATATTTCTTTAAATTCCATTAATAAGTACCTCTGGAAGTCTCATTGCTAGGGATAGCTAAAATATGACAGGATAAGACATTGCAGAATATACTGTGGGGAGAAATTTTGTGTGGGGTAGGACCAAATGACCTAATAAGGTTTGCAGCCTGTTCCGGTATTCCTTTGATTAATTGAATCTCCTTTACTCATGGATTTTTACAATGCTAATTTTGTACTCCTTTTACCCAGATGTACTTTCTTTATAATCATGGCAGTCAAATTCAGTGAAATAGTCTTTTTTTTTTTTTCATGAAAGTTTTCCTTATCCTAAGTAGCAAGTCTATTCTTTTTGTGATGTTTCAGATTCTTAGCTAACATAGAAGAATAATTTTGTAATAAAGAAAATTAATTCTGTCAGAAAATTTGGGTTCCCTTAACCCTGTTTGCCTCAGTTTCTTCATCTGTAAAATGAGTTGAAGAATAAAATGACAAATCATTCTAATATCTTTCCAAAGAAAACCTCAAATGGAGTCACAAAGAATTAGACCTTGCTGGAAACAACTAAACAAGCATAACAGATGAAGTGATAAGATATTATTCTTCCATGCCTTTTCTCACAAGTTACCAAATGGGGAGAGAATATACCCAGGAATCTTTTGTGGCTAGAGGACATATCTGAAGTTGTACGGACCAGGAAATTATATGGCTGGGTTGTACAAACAAGGAACATGGGTAGCTATAGAACATGTGAGGCTTTGGCAAATTTTGCCTCTTCTGCCTTTGTGATCTAGTGATTTCACTGTGCCAGTCTCTGCTTGGTATCACATCACATTTTCTGATGGAAGTGTCTACTTTATTAGATTATAGTGTCTGCTGGACATGTCTGTTGTTCCTGTCATCATTTAAGTGCTCACTGCTATCATCTACTAGACTCTTAAGGTTCTTTGATGTCAATTTCTGATTTCTCTATTACCATTTCCTTGTATGGGGTAGCTAGAAGCCTCTCTTTGAAAAAGAAAGCCAAGAGCTGTGAACTATTATACCTAGTCAGATAGCTAAGAGAAATTGGCAGAACACCATATTCTGTGACTAAACCTATTCTTTAAATTGTTCATGACCAGTTTGATTCAAATTTCATTATCTAGGACAATTAATTGACTGAGGGTTAGAGAATTTATTTTTGGAAATTGTGTTTCAATTCTGAGTTTTTATCCTTTGTACCCAATTTATATGAAGGATTCTATCAATACAAATTTTAAAAAATTACTATTTGGAAGCTAGGTTATAAAGATGAGTTTCACTCTCATAACCCTCTTTTATAGAATTAGGCCAATGATGAAAATTAAGTAAAGAAGCCAAAGCCATTGCCGGGTATTTTCTAATCCTATTTCCCTTTCATATGCATATTTAGAAACAACTCTGTTTCTCTTGTTCACCTCTTCCCAATTAGAAATACTGAATCTTTATAGCTATAATATTGGGAAATTAGAAATATCATATTTAGAGTTGGAAAGGAACTTCTCCTAGAAAGTCTAGTTTAACTCATCAGTTTACAAATGATGATACTGACATTAAGTTCCTTGGTGATGCCTAATGTCCTTTGCCTACCAAATTTTATGGTATTCTCTTGAGTAAAGGTGACCTCCCTCCCTGTCCCTGACAATATATAGGGATTGTTCACAAAGACATCTCCCATTTTGCTTTCATTTATAGTTAATAATTGCTGAGGATTTAAATCTCAGGAAATCATTCAATTTCAGTCAAGGAAAATGAGATATCTTTAGTTCCTAAGAAAATGGCAGAATCTACTATTGAAAATATTGTCCCAAAGTACCAAAAAATAATGTTACAAATACATGAACAGAAATACTTACTGAATAATGCAGTGATTTTCCTCTAATTTAAGAATTTTAGTCTTTTCAGTCTTGTCTGACTCTTTGAGATGCCATTTTGGATTTTCTTAGCAATGATACTGGAACAGTTTGCCATTTCCTTCTCCAGTCAATTTGTGGACAAGGAAACTGAAGCAAACAGCTTTAAGTGATTTGCTTGGGGTCACAGAAGTCCGAAGTCAGATTTGAAATCATGAAGAGGAAACTTTACTGCATCACCTACCTGTCCTATTGAGTGTGCTGTTGTTTGTTTGATTGTTTTTTAGATGATGCAATACTAATCATAGCCTGAAATAATTTTTTTAATAAGAAAAGGAATTTGCTATGTTCATGACATCCTAAATTTAGTGTTGAATTTAACTTTAAAGAACATCAAATTTCTAATTTTAAATGTGAGAAAATTAAGGCTCAGAAAGTTTCTGTGGTTACCAAAAGTCACATGAGTAAGTAGAGTAAAAAATAAATAAATTTAGGTCCTTCTCCAAATCCATAACAAATTCCATGAATCCTCCCCATTCTCAGGTTAATCAGGATTCAAATAATACAAACTTTTCTGAAACTATAAAAAGGATAATTGGAATGAGTTCATCAACCAATTTCATAAATATTTTATTTAGATGAGATAGTAGGCAACATGTTAGATTCAAAATTGAAAGTAGCCTCAGACATCATCCGGTGCAAATCCTTAGTTTAAAAATTGAAAAGCTAAAGCTCAGATTGGCTAAGAACTTATCCAAAATCATACAAATATTAAGCAACAAAGCTAATTCAAGTTGTCTGGATTCTCTTTGTGGCCTTATCTACTTATATGAATTAAATTTTTATATGACTCCTAAACTAATATATTTTGCAATATTTTTCCCTCTCCTCAGTGACAATATCCATCTGAGATTTCCATTTGAATGTCCCATTAGATCATCAAATTCAACATGTCTTTCTAAGATCCAATTTATTTCCTTCTCTAGTATTTTCTATCTTCCAAATTTCTTTTCTGGTGAGAGTATTAGTATCCTCCCAATCACCTAATTTATTTTTTTTTAAATAAAACCAATATGGTAATTATTTTTTAAAAGTATCTACTTTTCATCTACCTAATTTTTCCTATTCTCTATCCTAAACCAGAAATCTTTCTTTTCTTACTTCCATGTCTAATCAGTGGATAAGAACTATCATTGCTGTATTTATACTTTTTTATCCCTCTTTTATTCTAGTAGAAGCATTGGTGCAGTCAGGCTTTACTTGACTCAACTGTATCACATCTCTGATGCTAGCTGAGTCCCGTAAAATCTCCTACAGTATGTGTAAAGTACCACTCTTGTGCTTTTTTAGCTCCACAGTTCCTTCTTCCTATAATTTTTACAAATATATTTCATCCCTTGCTGTTTAACATTTGACTTATAAACGACTCACATATGTGAAAAATTGATGTTTTTTGCCCTTTTCTCCAGAGCCTTTACTTGCCATTACTATAGGAACTGTTCATATATTGTAGCTTCTCCCTTCAACTACAACTACTAAGGATCTTCCCCGCTAATTTAATGTCCCATACTGAGTCCTTAAATCCCATAAACTAGTGAAACATCTTTTGCTCTGTTTTTTATTCTAGGGTCCATAAGTCCATCATCATTCTTGGGAGAATATAGGCTGAAGACAGCCCAGGGCTGCCATTAGAAATCTTTCAGTTACATTGTATTTCAAATAGGAATTGGAGGACTAATCTTGAACCTTATTAATTTTAAAATTGTTACACAGATGAGGTTTTCTCATTCAAACAAATGACTTACAATTGAATTTTTTGAATATAATGCATTTGTAAGTTTAAATAAAATAATATTAATTTCATTAAGGAGGAAATGTTTAACTTCAAAGAACAAATATTCTGACTAATTATGAGCATTCATGTGCATAAAAATAAAGTAAATTATTGATTTCCTATCATTCTTATATATTTATTAAGGTAGGCCTCGGAGGCTCCTTTCTTGTAAACATTTTGTTCATCTAGTTGAAGTTATTTTCCATACTTGGAAGTAATAAAATTTCATTACTTTTTAAAATGGGCTATAACTCTTTTAAGACTTTTCAAATTTTCTTTCCTTTGGTACAATAAATATGAATTGAGTAAGTTTTAGGTTATTTGTTTTTCTGTTATTTAAAGAAGAATTACAATTTATCCTAGTCAAATCACAGAAACTTTTCAAAGCAAGTATATAAAGTTGCATTATCATGTGTAGTTCAGGACCAGGATATTGTGATGAATATAATATTAGCCTGGCTAATAAAGAATAACCAAATAACTATTTCCTAATAAATAAATTAAATAGTAGCCATATACCTATTTATTTTCAATTAATTATTTGCAATAAATTTTATGTAAGAACAATGATGAATGTCATCTATATCTAATAATGCAGAAAATATTTTGAGATTATTTAGAGTCTTGAATTATAATTATAATTATTAGAAAATTTCAATTTCTAGAATGCTAAGTAATATAAGCCTTCCTCCTGATTTTATAAGACATGATCACGTTCATTCTCTTTGGAGGTATAGAGAAAAGATCCTCATTTCATAGTATTTTTCATTGAGTAAGACAGAGAAGGAGAAAAAAGAAAAAAAAAATCTGAATTATCTTTCACCTTTGTAAACTCTTAGGGAACCTTCCAAGAAGCAGGCTGAATGATTTATAGTATACAACTTAATCATGCAGAAGAATTGTAGGCCAGCAAAATATTTTTACGGGCTTGTAAATTAGGGTTTTGCAATCACAAGGCAAGTGAATCATAAGTAGTGTTTCTTACACAACTCTGTATCCCCTATGACATTGATTTAACTCAGTGCTTTGACTACAGTAGTACTTAATAAATATTTTGATTTTTTTTATCCTTAATTTGGCAGATGTTTATTAATTGCTCCCTCTGTACAAGCTATGTTTAGGGAAAAATGAACACAATGGCATCTTTCTACAAGGAAACTAAAATTCAGTATCAGTCTTGGTGAAACACTGGAAAACACAGGGACAAAGAATAGAAGGTCTTTGAGTTCCCTTCCAGTTCTAGATCTGGGGTTCTATAATGCTCCTATCTTGGAAGTGATAGAAATGAGGGAAAATGGGTTCCAATAGAAAAAAGTATCTCAGATTAGGCTTTCAGGGTGATTAATTATTCATTTGACAGTATGGTAGCCAGGTTGCTATTATTAAATTAACTTATTTATTATCCATGTTTGATGATTCAGAAAACATTTTGAGATTTTTCTGTGTTGTAAGATTATAATTATTGATTATCATTATGGTATCAATGTCACTATCATACTTAATGGTTGTATAATAGGAAATTTCAATTTCTAAGAATGCTAGGTAATAGAAACCTTCCTCCTGGTTTTATAAGACATGATCATGTTCATGCTCTCTGAAGGTATAGAGAAAATATCATCATTTCAAAGAGTTTCCCATTGGGCAACAAAGAGGGAGAAAAGGAAGAGAAGAAAATTGGATTCTTGTTCATATTTGTAAACTCTTCGAGAAGCCAATATGTGCATACTACTGAATTATTTTTAATTTCAAGCAAAAGAAGTTTAATTCATTTTGTTCACAAGAACCAATCAGGTGGAATTTATATTACACTTTAAAGCTTATAAACTATGCAGCCTTTGCAGTGGTCAGCACAAGCATTATTTTGTCCATTTTCCACATGAGCAAACTCAGGTGGAGAGTGGTAAAATTACTTAGAGCCATACAACCATTAAGTATCAGAATCAAAATTCAAACACTTGTTTCATGACTTCAGATCTGATCTAATATTTTAGGTCAGAATAGTTGAGGAGATAAAGCATGATATACTTTCTAAACTGTCAGCTTTTATAAATAACTCCGTCATGCAGCACAGACAATAAGAAACTATGGCATTATATAAAAAGGTGCCAATTGTATGGTAATCTTTAAGTACCCAACATTTATAGAAGTGATATATCAATATAGGTTTATGAGTTCTGGGCTAATTTAAATGATACTTTGGCTGTGGGGGTTAGTTATGGAAAAGCAGAAAGAACCAGAAATTAAGTGCCAGTAAAGATAAAAAGCATATGTGAAGAAAAAGAGGTTAAACTAATACGTAGAGGATGCACTTAAAAAGAGTGACAAATAGAGACAGAATTTATGTTTGAACCTGGATGAAAATAATGTTGCAAAGATATTCAAATCAGTTCAGCCACTATTTATTAAAAGTTATTGGGTGTTAGGTCTTATGTTAGATAGTGATAATATAAAGGCCAAAAAACAAACAAATATCAAACTATTTCTGTCCTCAAGGAAATTAATGTTGTGTAGCCCATTGCCAAGGGATCCTATACATATTCATATTTGAATGTTATTTAGGAGATGATTCTGGCTTAATTCTCAATGAAAGGAAAGGAAAGAGAGTTGGTTCTTTTTTAATTCTCCTAATTTCAAGTTATGGGTCCATTTTTTTGTTTGTTTGTTTTTTTTTTTTGATATGATAGGGTAAGGTAGAATCGGGGGACCAAAGCACAGTTGGAAAACATAAATTCTGTATTTAATTATCTTAAAGCATGTAGTGTTCTAGTAAAATGTCAATTCCTTGAGGTTAAAGACATTTTTTTTAAAACATTTGTCTTCGTATGGCCTAATATAACCTAATAGTGGGTGATTGATAAATGTTTGTTGTTTAATTGTTGATATTTGATATTAGTGTTGGGGAAATACATTGTATACACAGATAAACATATACAACATGATTTGAAAAGTAGAGCATAAACAATGGAATTTAGGAATGTCTTCCTAAAAGAGATAGTTCCCATTAGCCCCCTATTCCTTAGAGTAACTTTTTTGTCTATTTGTTGTTTGCAGATGGAATGTTAAATGAAAATAGCACATTTACTTTTAGACTTTCAAAGAACTATAGGAGTTTTCTCATCATAGCTTCATAAAGTTCTGTGTGGTATCTATAATTATTATGTCCATTTTGCAGACGAGGAAACTGAGGCCATGAGATTTTTTTTTTTTTTTTTTTGCTTTTTGCTAAGGCAATTGGGGTTAAGTGACTTGCCCAGGGTCACACAGCTAAGAAGTGTCTGAGACGAGATTTGAACTCAGGTCCTCCTGACTTCAGGGCTGGTGCTGGCCATGAGATTTTTTTTTTAATTGTCCAGTAGCACAACTACTAAATTTCTGGAGCACAATTCAAACTCAGCTCTTCAAAACCATTGTTCATTCCATGGAATATTTTTTTTGGGGGGGCGCCTTTCTATACATTTCCTGGATTAGGAATAAGTCTGGAATAAAGTATAGGTTTTGAAGACATGAAAATCTTTTGGGAGTACCTTTCAGGTATAGGGGAAGACTTGGGAAACGAATAGCTTTGAGATAGACTTCAGTTTGGTGAACAGTTATTAATACTGCTTGGCTTGAACAAAGAGTACCAGAAACAATACGAAATAAAAGTAAAAAGGTAGCTTGGATCCAGGTTACCAAAAGAAGGACTTAAATTTAAAGTTGAGAAATCTGTACTTTGTCCCAGTAATAACAGAAAGGTAATGAAGTTTTTTAATCTGAAGTGGAATGGGATGGCACAGTCATACTGTGCTTTAGGAAGATTACTTTGCCACCTGTATGGAGAATAGATTGAATAAGAATGGATAATGATTAAGAGTTTAATATAATAGTTATTCATAGAAAGATAAAAGATAAAAAGGAAACTCAATCCATAAGAGGAAGAGAAAGATTTGTATTCTAGACTATGAAGTTAAGGTATTGATGGGAAAGTTCAAGTGAAGATGCCCTGAAGCCAATGGAAATGGGAGTATTAGAGCTTCTTCAGGAAGACCTGAACTGAAAGTGAAGAGTAAGTAGTCAGCAGGTCAGAGGTGATAATTAAAGCCATAAGACCATAGAGGCCTCCACTGTGAATTAACTGATGGGATTTAGATAAAGTGGCTGGCTAGAGATTTAAATTTTAAAGTATACCCAGTTCCTTAACACTTAATTTAACTAACATTTATTATGCATGCATATTGTATACCAGACATTAAAGTATGGATATAAACTATGGATATAAAAACAATTCCTACCCTCTAAGGAACTTGCTTTCTTCTCCAAGATATATTTATATGGATAATTAGATACAGCTTGAGGAGGGAGAGATCATTAATAACCAGTTGTATCCAAAAAAGAGACCTCTTTGGAGATGGCACCTGGGTTGAAACCTGAAAGAAGCAAACTATCCAAAGATATGTGTCTTAGCATGGTGTCTGGCACAGAGTAGGTTGAAACTTGAAAGAAGCAAATAATCCTAAAACGTGTGTCTTAGTATAGTGTCTAGCACACAGCAGACCTTTAAGAAATGCTAGTTGACTGGAACAGGGAAGGGTGTGCATTCTATGTAAAGATAATGAAGCAGGCGATTAAATGCCAAGTAAACAGAGAATATGTGAAGAACAGATATAAAATGGTGTTTGAAAATAGCCCAGAATTTGGTTGTGGAGTATATAAATGCTGAGCTGGCACAATTATATTTTAATGTAAAGGAAATAGGGAGTCACTGAAATCTTTTGATGGAATTGATATAGTCAAGTTTGTGTGATAGGAATATTAGTTTGGGTACTATGTGGATAGCAGCAATGGAAAGAGCCTGCAAGTAAGCCAACAATTTAGAACTCAGCTTCTTAAACTGTGGTTTGAAACACTATACGGGGCCATTTATTTGAATGTGGGGGTTTGTGAAATTATGATTTATTATAAGTAAATGTTTGATTTGTATATCTATTATATACCTACTTATTCCTTATCCTTAAACTAGTAAAAATAGTTTAAGGAGTCCTGGCTTAGGCAAATGCAAGAACCTAGAGAAGCAGAGCACAAGCTGGTTACTGTATAAGTGATGAGAAAGGAGGAAATGAAGAATATAAAAGAAATAGAATCAACAAGCATTTACAACTAGTTAGAAAAAAATTTACAAAGCTCTAAATTTGCTAATCTGCATGAATTTAAGGGCATTGGTGCTTTCACAAAAATGAATTACATTAAGTATACCCCTGTTCAATCTTCTGCCAAGATAGCATATGACTGGAAATACTCAGAATACAGAATAAATTACTGTTATTGTTGTCCATAAGGACCATCATTTATCTTTAACTAGTTAGCATTTCATTGTAAATTTAAAGGGATACTTGAAGACAATATGCAATTCCTTTTAAAAGTCTGTTCTGAGATAGCTAGGGAAAAAGGGAAACAAAAAAGATACATGAAAAATATAAAGGACAAAATGAGATCAGAGACTTAAACTGGGTTTGGCTGAAATCCAAAAAATTGAGAGAGTTCAGATTGGAAAGTATTGTTGATTTAAATATTGAAAAGGAAACAATGAAAGAATCACACAGTTTTGGCCTTAGGAGAATTGGAAAAAAAAAAAAAAAACAAAACTAATTGTTAAGGTTTTATTGGTCTAAGAGCAATCTTCCTTTTTTGCCTAGTTTAATACTGGATTCATTTGCTCGTCTCAAAGATGCTCCGTTTTATTCTTCAAGTTCCCATTAGTCCACTTCCTCTACCTTTGCTGGCTTCCTTTCTCTGTGCAATCTGGAATATAGGGAATAATGCCATCTGCATGATTAATGGTCTCCCCCATTGAATTGCAATTACAGGTTTTAATCAGTTCATTATTCCACCTAGTTTTTGGGTCTTGACAGTTATGCTTTGGAAACTAATTGAATTGGCTTCACCTCAAGGCAGTACCATAAGAAGATCTTGTCTTGCCACTTGGGATTTTCCTGGCTAATTGGCCAACTAAGATGAAATTTCTTTCTTCCAACCTGAAAAATCCTGTTGTTTTCATTTTTCACCTTTTACATAGTGTTTTTTCTCTCATTTGTATATAAAGACTTACATATGAACCAAAATTAGTAGGCTGGGCAGTTTTTCTTCCACTTAAGTAGCCAAGATTAAATTTAAACATACTACCCATATTCTTTTGTTCTTGTAACCAAAGGAAAACAATATATAAGAAACACAGTCGGGTTGCAAAATGCCCTTTCTGTAAATTACTTTCCTTTATAACTTCTGGGGAGAAAACAATGAGATTAAAAAGGTGACACCTTGTTATTTGACCATTATCACCTCTGCGGTTTCTTTTGTCAAAGGGCAAAATCCCTTATCATTTACACTTATTTTCCTTGTTATTTCTGTATATTCCCTTATTTAATGAAAAGTCTTATTAAAAACTACAACAATCTTAATTGAAATTTTTAGAAATCCTGTGTTTGATTTCTAGGCTAGCATGGTTCTTATTTTTTAAAACTTGGCTTTACAAAAGTAACCACACCTAAACAGATTCAAAAACAATGATATGGAGGCATTCATTTTCTCACAGTACATAGAAAAATATTTCAAATTAGTGGGCACATGAAAGCCCACACCCCAATGGGTACCTGCTAAATGACCCAGAAATTTTCTAACATAAATGCTATTTTGATAAGTCTGATTATTACAATAATCCACTTACATAGAGATCTTCTAACACAAAGGGTCATGCACCAAAAGCTTTTGGATTTCATAATTTGAGGAACATTAACACTCCATTCTTGAAAGAAGTCCAGTCTTCACTTTCTTTTGTAATATGATTTGTTATGGAGACTTGGTTTCTTTGTTATAGGGTACAATTTATTTTAATTATCTTTGCTTTATTTTCAATAGTTTAAAGAGGAGATCAAAAAGCATTCCTACCTAAAATAGAATAATAATGTAAAATTAGACATTTCAAAGTAGAAATGGATTAACCTGGAAATAGGAAAAATGTTATTAAGATGAATTGGTTCTAAACTGGAGTCATATTATGTCATGATCCATTCTAATGTGAACTTCAGTATATAGTGGGTCTGTCTCCCACTGTGTCTAGGAAGGAATATTTGAAAAGACTGGGAAGTTTTAGCTTAAAGGAGAGTTGGAGTGAGAGGAAAGAAAAAGTAGTTGCCCTTTTGATTTTGGAAATCTATCATAGGCATAAAGGATTTGTTTTAATTGGCACCAGAGGGTAGAATTAAAAACAAATGGGTGGGATTTGTAGAGAAGCACACAGCCTACTTTTTAAAGAGAAAATATCTAAAAACTAAAGCTGCCCAGAAATATTATAGGCTACCTTAGGATATGTAGTAGAATTATCATTAGTGGAGGAGTTCAGGAAGAGGTTGGACAAATAGAATCATGCTTTTTTTTCAGAGTTGAAAAGTTTTGCAGCTTCATTTAGTCTAACTTACATATCAGAAGAATCCATCTGATGACAGTAGTCATGCAGAATTGAATACCTTGAATGAAGAGGACTCATATCTTGAGGAAGTCCAAACCATATTTGGATAGCTTCTTATTCTGCTTCTTTAGGGTCCATTCTAAACAGTGCCACTTAGAATTATACAAAATATTCTAAATGTCTTATGACTATGGAATACTAGCTCCTTATTAATAGAAACTATGCCTTTGTAAACATGAGCCAAGCTCACATTAGTGTTTTTTTTTGTTTTTTTGTTTTTTTTTTGTCCTATCATAAATGCTAAATTACTGGTCTCCTGACAGTTTTATACAAATTCTGCAATCTAACCATATCTTTTTAATTTATACTTGTGACTTTGAATTTTTGAATCTAAAAGTAAAATTGTTAATGTCTTTATTAAACAGCCTCTAATTTATTCCATATTCCAGCCTATCAAGATCTTTTTTTAAACTCTGAGATTTAGTGTATTAGCCCTCCCTTCCAGCTTTTATGCCATCTGAAAATTTTATAAGCAACATAGCTCCAATTCATTGATGAAAGTGTTTGCAAAGTCAAAGAATTTCATTTAGAAAAAATCTCAGTGGTCAGTTGGTACAACCATTATATAGGGACTATCCTGGAAATCTCCTTCCAAGATAATAGTAAACCAATAATAATTAATATTAAAGTCTTACCATTGAACTGATTTTTTATTCTAATTATTACATTGGCTAGTTGATATTTCTCCATTTTTTTCCACTATAACAAGACAACATAACCATTAAAAACAAGAAAATTTAATCTCTATGATTCCTCTAACCTGCCAATATAGTAATCTTATAAAAAATGGAAATAATGTTATTAGAGTATGGTCTGTTCTTGCTGAATACATTGTGGCCCTTTGAAATTAAGATTTCTTGTTTTAGATCTTTAAAACACCAGTTCTCTAATAATTAATTATAGAATCTGCCAGAAATAATATTGAGTTAATTGACTAAATGTTTTGTGGATCTTATGGACTTCCTAGATTTGGACAGATTCATAACTAGGTTCTTGATACAATATAGATTTGAGTATTTACCATGCACTATTTTTATTAAGGACTGGTTCAAATTCCACAAATTCCGCAAAACCTATGACACACTTTGACTTTTCCTCTAACACAAAATTTGAACTGGACTCCATATAGAAGGGATTCTTAACCTATTTTGTTTCACAGATCTCTTTGAATTTTTTGGACCATATTTCAAAATTAAGTTCTTAAATGCATAAAATAAAATGCACATAATTAAAAAAAACAAAAATTAATAAAAATGTTACTTTATCATCCAAGGAAAATGGATGCTCTCAAAAGACTCCAACAAAGTCTTACCTTGCCATTATGTTTTCAAGTTCATAAGAGAAATTATTTATTTAATTCCTTAAACATATAATAGAATAAACTTACAGAAGTCTTCCAGTCCATCTCTGGGGTTGAAAGAAAAAAAATTTTTTTTTTAAATTTTATTTTATTTGCATAACATATGTGTGGGTAATTCTTCAACAATAACACTTACATAGCTTTTCGTTAGAAATTTTCCCCCCAACTTCCCCACCCCTCCCCTAGATGGCAGGATATCCACTACATGTTAATTATGTTAAAATATTGGCAAATCGAATATATGTATACATATTTCCAAACTTATCATTGTTGTGCAAGAAAAATCTTATCTACACAAACGATATATCAGATAAAGGAAACACAATGTAAGCAAACATCAATCAAGGAGTATGAGAATGTTATGTTGTGGTCCACATTTCGCATCCCTCTCTCTGGGTGTATATGGCTTTCTTCAGTGAACAATTGGAGGTGGTTTGAAACATATCATTGTTGAAGAGAGCCATGTCCATCAGAATTAATCGTCATATAGTACTGTTGTTGCCGTGTATAATGATCTCCTGGTTCTGCTCATTTCACTCAGCATCAGTTCATGTAAGTCTCTCCAGGCCTCTCTGAAATCATCTTGCTGGTCATTTCTTACAGAACAATAATATTCCATAATATTCATATACCATAATTTATTCAGCCATTCTCCAATTGAAGGGCATCTATTCAATTTCCCGTTTCTAGCCACTACAACAAGGGCTGCCACAAACATTCTTGCACATGTGGGGCCTGAAAGAAAAAAATTTAAAAAAAATAATTTCTGCAACTATCACAGACTGATGACTATCATTGATTCTTTTAAATGATATTCAGGAAAGAAATTGCATGGGTTTAATCATTAGAATGGTTCAGTGTTAAACAATAAGGAATGAATTCTTTATGTGTAATTTAAATTCCTCGCCTATAGTTTAAACTCATTTCCTTTTGTCCTGCACATAGAAGAATAGAAGGAGAACTGGTAGTCATTTTCTGCAAATTAACACATCCTTTATTTGAAGCAGTGTTTGAAGATTTATTGAATTTAACTGTTTATATTGGGGGAGGGAATGACAGCCAGTTTAATACATAGAGGGCTTATTTTGGAGTTAGGAATGCATGGTTTAAGTCTTTTCTCTGGTACATGGCTGTTTGACAATGGTCCAAAAAAACCATTCAATCTCTTATCACCTTAGACAATTTCCAAAGACTCTAACTTAAAGAGAATATGTAATCATTCCTGTGAGAGTGAATTTCTCTTTCTAGGAGTTTTCTCACCTATGAAATAATAGATCTGAACTGATGTTATAATAACATTAATGGTAATCTTAATTATAATAATAGACACTGAGTGATCTATTTTAAGTTTTGTAAAGCACTATTTGTGCATCATACTAAATGATCATCACATTAACCCTTTGAAGTAGATTCTGTAAATATTATTTCTGTTTTACAGATTAGCAAACTAAAACTCAGAAAAACCATGAGTGGTAAACATAAGAGGCTGGATTTTAATCCAGCTCTTTCATGATTTTAAGTTCATAGGAATCATCTGAGGATACTGTCCTATTTTGTGTACCCCTTGAAAATATAGATTTTTCTTTAATCAATCAAAGCCTTTGAAAGCTTTCTTTGCTTAAGCTGTAGGAGACATTGGCTGAGATCTGTTTCAGGAAACGGGTGCACAGTTATATCCTAGAGTTCATTTTCCTTTGCCACTTCAATGTAATTAGGGATTTTCATCCTCTGAATTAGAAGGTGGGGGCAGCAAGGAAAGGGGACATAGCTTTCCCACAGAGCTTGGGCTCTGCAGGTTTCAGCAATATTATGTGAGATGAAGAGACTGTACCAGCTTATTGCATAAGGAGATGTTAAATGCTGTGCCATAAAGGTGAGGAAATATATCTCATGCTGGTTAACTGATTAAAAAAAAAAAAAAAAAAACTTTATTCTGCTTTTTTCTGCCCAAATGGAAGAATATAATTTCCCCCATTTGTTCTTTCAATTATCCAAACATATTCCATTAAAATATTCTTTGCTTTTTAACTGCAGATTCCCTTCTGCTACAGGTGATTAACAATGCCATATTAGGGAAAACTTCTATTCATTCAGTGTTGCTCATAGGCAGACAATGAGCAAATTCCCTCTCAGAAGGAGTACTGAGAAAAGAAACCACTGTTATTCATTCTTATGTCTTTAATGACCTCATTAGGAATAAAGTCAGATATGGGAAATAGTATTCTTACAGAATTTCTCCTTCTATTGAATTTTACTGTTTTGGTATTCCAAAACCAAAATATCAGAAACATGGGATTTGTGATTCCCATAAAGAATTCATATGCTGGTTTATTGTCATATATGGTTTGCCATTGTAAAGCAATTTAGGAAAAATAGATTCTAGGGAAGTGTTTCTAAATGAAAAACAAATTATTTACAAGTAAAAACAGAAGATTAAAAAACATTAAGATTTTCCCTAATGAATTAACAAACAACAAAAACCTCAAACGGATTTTAAAAAATAAAACACAACAAATGTTGCTCTGTTTAAAGAGCATACAACTGTATCCACAACATCCTGACATTTCTGACAGAAATATCAAAAGGAGCAGATTGGATCAGCAAAACTTCACTCAGTCCTGACAGTTTGATTGCAGTGCCGTGGAGAATGTGACAGATGTTGGAGCAGCACAAGCAATGTAGTTTAAATGTATCAAGCATCAAGGTTGAGTCTCTCTTTTCAAAATGATTTGCAAGTATTGAAGGGTTGAGACCCTGGGGTAAGGGAAGGAAAGAGGGGAAAAAAGAGAAATATGGGAAGAGAAGGTGGTGGGGCAGAATCCAGAATTACTTAATGGCTAATGATTTCTCAGGAGAATTTGAACCAGAAAATAGATGTTTTTTTTTTTTCTTTTTTAGAAATGACTCAGAAAATAAGATGATAATGATCAGGGAA
Organism: Myrmecobius fasciatus; assembly: GCA_023553655.1. NCBI lineage: Eukaryota > Metazoa > Chordata > Mammalia > Dasyuromorphia > Myrmecobiidae > Myrmecobius > Myrmecobius fasciatus. The sequence continues at coordinate 42,184 of JAJPUD010006407.1, forward strand.
ATGGGATTTTGTTGTTAACTATTCATATTGTTATAACATTCTCTATGATAATGAAGTATTATTATTCTAGAGTCCATGAAATTGACTCTAAGATATGATAAATACATTTTAATATCATTGGTTTTCTTTGTAATCTTGAGTATTTTATTTTATACATTTAAAAACTTTATTTTTAATCTTTTTATTTTCAAAACATATATATGTATATATATATATATATATATATATAGAGAGAGAGAGAGAGAGAGAGAGAGAGAGAGAGAGAGAGAGAATTTTCAACATGTACCCTGGTAAAACCCGTATTCCAATTTTTTTCCTCCCTCCTTTTCTCCACCACCTCCCATAGACATCAAGTAATACCTGTTAACCATTTGCATTTCTTATATATATATATATATAATTCCACATTTATCATAATGCACAAGAAAAATCAAATCAAGAAAGGAAAAAAAAGAAAGAAAACAAAATGCAAGCAAACAAACAACAAAAAAGTGAAAATACTATGCTGTGATCCACACTCACTCCCCACAGTCCTCTCTCTGGGTGCAGATGACTCTCAATCATAAGACCATTGGAACTGGCTAGAATCACATCACTGTTGAAAAGAGCCATGTCTATCAGAACTGATCATTTTCTAATCTTTTGTGCCATGCTCATTTCACTTAGCATTAGTTCATGTAAGTCTCTCCAGGTCTCTCTGAAATAATCCTGATGATCATTTCTTATAGAAGAATAATATTCCATAACATTAATATATCATAATTTATTCAGCCATTCTCCAAATGATGGACATCCACTCAGTTTTCAGTTTCTTGCCTACAAAAGGTGTTGAACATATAATCTTCCCATATAGGAATGTAAACTTTTTTTTTAAATTTTAAAAGAAACAGTTTTTTTCTTTCCTTTTGATCTTTTTATGCTTTTCTTGAGTTCTGTATTTGAAGATCAAATTTTCTGTTCACCTCTGATCTTCTCATCAGATATAAATGAAATCCACTCATTTAATTGAATGTCCATCATTTTCCCTTAAAGATAATGCTTAATTTTGCTAGATAGTTGATTATTGACTGAAATCCAACATCCTTTGTCCTTTGGAATATCATATTGCATGCCTTTAGATCCTTTAAAGTGGAAGCTTCCAGGCCGTGGGTAATCCTGATAGAGGCTTCTTGGTATTTGAGGGTTTTTTTTTTTTTTTCTGACTGCATGCAATATTTTCTCCTTTATTTGGTAATTATGAAATTTAACTACAATATTCCTTGGACTTTTCATTTAGTGCTCTCTTTCAGGAGATTATCAGTGAATATTTTCAATGGCGGTTTTATCCTCTGGTAAAAGAGACATAGGGAAAGTTTTCTCTGATGATTTCCTGAAATATGTTGGCTAGGCACTTTTTTTTTTTTTTTTTTTTTTTTACAATTGTGGTTTTCAGGTAATCCAATAATTCTTAAATTGTCTCCTCTGGATCTATGTTCAATGAAGTATTTTAGATTTTTCTTCTATTTTTTCTTTTTTTTTTTTTGTTTTTTTTTGTTTGATTCTTGCTATCTTGTTTCGTTAACTTTCATTTGTTTAATTCTAATTTTTAGCCAATTATTTTCTTCAGTTACCATTTTTTATTTCCTTTTGCATTTGGCCAATTGAACTTTTTTTTTTTTTTTTTTTTTTGCCGTTGCATCTGGTATTTGATATGGATTTTTTTTATTTGAATAACATATGTGTGGGTAATTCTTCAACAATAACCCTTACATAGCTTTCTGTTACAAATTTCCCCCCCCAACTCCCCACCCTAGATGGCAGGATATCCACTACATGTTAATTATGATAAAATATTGGCAAATCGAATATATGTATACATATTTCCAAACTTATCATTGTTGTGCAAGAAAAATCTTATCTACACAAAAGATATATCAGATAAAGGAAACAATGTAAGCAAACATCAATCAAGGAGTATGAGAATGTTATGTTGTGATCCACTTTTCGAATCCCTCTCTCTGAGTGTATATGGCTTTCTCCAGTGAACAATTTGAGGTGGTTTGAAACATTTCATTGTTGAAGAGAGCCCTGTCCATCAGAATTGATTGTCATATAGTACTGTTGTTGCCGTGTATAATGATCTCCTGGTTCTGCTCATTTCACTCAGCATCAGTTCATGTAAGTCTCTCCAGGCCTCTCAAATCATCTTGCTGGTCATTTCTTACAGAACAATAATATTCCATAATATGCATATACCATAATTTATTCAGCCATTCTCCAATTGAAGGGCATCTATTCAATTTCCCGTTTCTAGCCACTACAAAAAGGGCTGCCACAAACATTCTTGCACATGTGGGGCTCTTTCCTTCCTTTATGATTTCTTTGGGATATAAGCCCAATAGAAATGCTGTTGGGTCAAAGGGTATGCACAG
>JAJPUD010006407.1:45454-93647 GCA_023553655.1 Myrmecobius fasciatus
ATTGTTAAGGTTATTGCCGAGATTGTCCTGATAACCTATCCTATGCCACTGATCGACTGCTCTATTTCTTAGCCAGTACCAAACGGTTTTGATGACCGCTGCTTTATAATATAGTTTTAGATCTGGTACAGCAAGGCCACCTTCATCTGCCTTTTTTTTCATTAATCCCCTTGAGATCCTTGACCTTTTGTTCTTCCAAATGAACTTTGCTACTATTTTTTCTAGATCTGTAAAATAATTTCTTGGGAGTTTGATTGGTATGGCACTAAATAAGTAGATTAGTTTGGGTAGAGATGAGACCTTTATCAGAACCCTTAAATGTAAAGATGATTTCCCAATTTATTCCTTCCCTCCTAATCTTGTCTGCATTGATTTTGTTGTACAAAAACTTTTTAACTTAATATAGTCAAAGTTATCTATCTGGTTTTCAATTAAGAGTTCCAGTTCTTCTTTGGACATAAATTTATTCCATCTCCATAGATCTGAGAGGTAAACGATATTACATTCCTCTAATTTACTTATAGTATCACTCTTTATATCCAGATCATAAACCCATTTAGATCTTATCTTGGTATGTGGTGTTAGATGTGGGTCAAGCCCTAATTTCTTCCACACTAGTTTCCAGTTTTCCCAGCAGTTTTTGTCAAATAGTGAATACTTATCCCAAAAGCTGGGGTCTTTGGGTTTATCAAAGACTAAATTGCTATAGTTATTGCCTAGTTTGTCTTGTGATTCTATCCTATTCCACTGATCGACTACTCTATTTCTTAGCCAGTACCAAATGGTTTTGATGACCGCTGCTTTATAATATAGTTTTAGATCTGGTACAGTAAGTCCACCATCGTCAGCCTTTTTTTTCATTAATCCCCTTGAAATTCTTGACCTTTTGTTTTTCCAAATGAACTTTGCTACTATTTTTTCTAGATCTGTAAGATAATTTCTTGGGAGTTTGATTGGTACGGCACTAAATAAGTAAATTAGTTTGGGGAGTATTGTCATTTTTATTATATTCGCTCGTCCTACCCATGAGCATTTTAAGTTTTTCCAATTGACTAGGTCTGATTTGATTTGTGTGGAAAGTGTTTTGTAATTTAGTTCATATAGTTCCTGACTATCCCTTGGCAGATAAATTCCCAAATATTTTATACTATCAACAGTTATTTTGAATGGAATTCCTTTTGTATCTCTTGCTGCTGAACTTTATTGGTAATATATAAAAATGTGGATAAAAATTTGTGAATTTATTTTGTATACTGCAACTTTGCTAAAGTTGTGAATTGTTTCTAGTAGTTTTTTAGTTGAGTCTCTAGGGTTCTCTACGTATATCATCATGTCATCTGCAAAGAGTGATAATTTGGTTTCCTCATTACCTACTCTAATTACTTTAATCTCTTTTTCTTCTCTTATTGCTAAAGCTAACATTTCTAATACAATATTAAATAGCAATGGTGACAGTGGGCAGCCTTGTTTCACTCCTGATCTTATTGGGAATGGTTCTAGTTTGACTCCATTACATATGATGCTTGCTGAAGGTTTTAAGTAGATACTACTAATCATTTTAAGGAAAAGCCCATTTATGCCTATATTCTCCAGTGTTTTTAATAGGAATGGGTGTTGGACTTTATCAAAGGCTTTTTCTGCATCTATGGAGATAATCATATGTTTTTTATTAATTTGGTTATTAATATAATTGATTATGCTAATAGTTTTCCTAATATTGAACCAGCCCTGCATTCCTGGTATAAATCCTACTTGGTCATGATGTATTATCCTGGGGATGACTTTCTGTAATCTTGTTGCTAAAATCTTATTTATAATTTTTGCATCAATATTCATTAGGGAAATGGGTCTATAGTTTTCTTTCTCAGTTTTCTCCCTACCTGGTTTAGCTATCAGCACCATATCTGTGTCATAGAAGGAATTTGGTAGTACACCTTCTTTCCCTATTTTTTCAAATAGTTTATATAGTATTGGGATTAATTGTTCTTTGAATGTTTGGCAAAATTCACATGTAAATCCATCTGGCCCTGCAGATTTTTTCTTAGGGAATTGATTAATAGCTTGTTCTATTTCTTTTTCTGAAATAGGGCTATTTAAATAATTTATTTCCTCTTCTGTTAATCTGGGCAATCTATATTTTTGTAGATATTCCTCCATTTCATTTACATTATCAAATTTATTGTTATAAAGTTGGGCAAAGAAACTCCTAATTATTACTCTAATTTCCTCTTCATTGGAGGAAAGTTCTCTCTTATCATGTTTGAGACTAATAATTTGATTTTCCTCTTTCCTTTTTCTAATCAAATTAACTAAAGGCTTATATATTTTTTTGTTTTTTTTTCATAAAACCAACTCTTACTTTTATTTATTAATTCAATAGTTTTCTTATTTTCAATTTTCCAATTGATCTTTTAATTGAATTGTTTTGTTCATTGGATTTTTCCCATTTCACACATTCTATTTATCAAGGAATTTTTTTTCATATTATTAAGTGCATTTTGTAAGGAATTATATGCTTTTTCCATTTCACTAAACCTGTTTTTAAGTTTTCTTAAGATAAATTTTGTGTTTCCTTTTCTAAACAGTCTTGCAAAATTCTCATTTCCTTTCCCTATTTTTCTTCTAACCTTCTTTTAAGATAATTTTTTAATTCTTCCAAGAGTACCTTGTGAGTTGGAAACAAGCTTACCCTGTGGGGCTTCATTTGGAGATGTTTTGCCTTTAGAGTCCTCAGGGTTTGAAATCTGTTTCATCCTGTATCCATAACATTTATCTATGTTCAGAGCTCATTTTGCTTTTTTGCTCACATTTAAAAGTTCTGCTCTTAGGGTAAAGGAAAGATTGTCCAAGATTTCTCTACAGGTGAGAGGGGCTTCATGCTCCTCTGGGGCCGGTGCTTCTGGCTTCCTTCCCATGCAGGGTGGGTATGGCCAAGTTTTGCATTATTCCAAGTCAGAGGCTTACTATGTGCCTTTTGCAGGTGCATTGGATCTCTCACAGCTAGTCTGCTGATACACTGGTTTTTGAACCCTTACAGAATAAGCAACACTGCTGAATTTTGGCTCAGAACTTCCTGATAGATTTCCCCTCCACAAGGGGAGCCAACCTCCCTTGCATCCCTGCACTGAATCTGCACCTGCACTCAGCTGCCATGCCCTATTGAAATAGCCCTTTCCTAAAAGAAAAATGTCACTAGTATAAGGCCTAGTACTTTGAAACAGCGTAATTTAAATAACTTTCTTGGAGCACCAAAAAGTTGTGAGTTGTTGATGATCACACACTTAGTATTTTTCAAAAGCATGGTTCCATTTTTGTGATGCTATTAGTTCTCTATCTACTAATTTAGGTAGTTTTTGAACATTCCCAGGGATAGGAAATGATTCTTCTTCACAATGATCCTGCAAACAAAAAGGCAATGAATAAATTGTTGATTGGGGAAATCAGGAAGACATTTACTTCATTGGTGCTGTTGAGATAATTAGCTTAATAGACTGAGAAAATTTAGAGAGAGAGAATACCTAAGGGCCATATGAAATGCATTCACAAAACTCTATCAAGACACCTTCCCCATGAGAATATTTCTCTCAAAACTACTCTACTTCAGAGGTAGAGATATTTTCTTAGTGACCTATGGAACTCCTGTGGGTTTGAAAATAATGGAATGAAAGGAAGGAGATCTAAAGTTTCTCATCATAAAAGAAGTCTGAATCTAGCACTACAGTGATGGACAGGTATATTTTGTGATTTTTCCCTGTGCAATTTGAAACATACTAATGCCATTTAACTCAGTGATACCCATGGTGACAACATGGGAGAAGAGTAATAGAGAAAGAAAGCAATGAATTTGGAACTCAATCATGACTCCAGCCCTACTGCATAAATTGAAACAAGTTCTTTAAATTTTAGGAATCTTAGTTTCCTCACATGTAAATTCTGGACTTTGGTTTAGATAATCTCTAAATTGCCTTTTAGTTCTAATTCCTAAAATCTCTAACTTGTAAAATGAATAGTGATTTTATGATGGAACCCTTAATGTTTCCCTTAGGACATGATTTTTTTTATTAAAGCCTTTTATTTGTATAACATATGTATGGGTAGTTCCCCAGCATTGATCTTTACAAAGCTTTCCATTACAAATTTTACCCCCAGTCCTCTCCCCTCCCCTAGATGGCAGGAAGTCCACTACATGTTAATAATATTGAAATGGTTGAGAAGTTATGCAAGAAAAATCCTATCTACAAGAAAAAAAAAGAATCAGAGAAAGGCAACACAATGCAAGCAGATGTCAATAGAGATCATGAAAATGTTACATTGTGGTCCATATTTCATATCCCTCTCTCTGGGTGTATATGGTTTTCTTCAGTGAACAATTGGAACTGGATTGAGACAATTCTTTGTTGCAGAGAGCCATGTCCCTCAGAACTGATCATCATGTAATATTGTTGCTGTGTATGATAATGTCCTGGTTCTGCTCATTTCATTCAGCATCAGTTCATGCAAGTCCCTCCAGGCCTCTCTGAAATCGTCCTGCTGGTCGTTTCTTACAGAACAATAATATTCCATAACATTCATATACCATAATTTATTCAGCCACTCTCCAATTGATGGGCATCCCTTCAGTTTCCAGTTTCTAGCCATTACAAAAAGGGCTGCCACAAACATTCTTGCACATGTGGGTCCCTTTCCCTCCTCTAAGATCTCTTTGGGATATAGGCCCAGTAGAAACACTGCTGGGTCAAAGGGTATGCACAGTTTGACAACTTTTGGAGCATAGCTCCAAATTGCTCTCCAGAATGGTTGGATCCGTTCACAGTTCCAACAATGTATTAGTGTCCCAGTTTTCCCACATTCCCTCCAACATTCATTGTTATCTTTTCCTGTCATTTTAGCCAATCTGACAGGTGTGTAGTGGTACCTCAGGGTTGTCTTAATTTGCATTTCTCTGATCAATAGTGATTTGGAGCAACTTTTCATATGACTAGAGATGGTTTTAATTTCATCATCTGAAAATTGTCTGTTCATATCCCTTGACAACTTATCTATTAAAGAGTGGCTTGAATTCTTATATATATGAGACAATTCTCTATATATTTTAGAAATGAGGACTTTATCAGAGCCATTAAATGTAAAGATGATTTCCCAATTTGATGCTTCCCTCCTAATCTTGTCTGCATTTGTTTTGTTTGTACAGACACTTTTTAACTTAATATAATCAAAATTATCCATCTGATGTTCAATTAGGAGTTCCAGGTCTTCTTTGGACATAAATTTATTCCATCTCCACAGGCCTGAGAGATAAACTATATTACGTTCCTCTAACTTGCTTACAAAGTCCCTCTTTCTATCTAGATCATGAACCCATTTAGATCTTATCTTGGTATGTGGTGTTAGGTATGGGTCAAGCCCTAATTTCTTCCACACAAGTTTGCAATTTTCCCAGCAGTTTTTGCCAAATAGAGAGTATTTATCCCAAAAGCTAGGGTCTTTGGGTTTATCGAACACTAGATTGTTAAGGTTAATGCCTAGGTTGTCCTGATATCCTATTCTGTGCCACTGATCAACTGCTCTATTTCTTAGCCAGTACCAAACGGTATTGATGACCGCTGCTTTATAATATAGTTTTAGATCTGGTACAGCAAGACCACCTTCATCTGCCCTTTTTTTATTAATCCCCTTGAAATTCTTGACCTTTTGTTCTTCCAAATGAACTTTGCTATTATTTTTTCTAGATCTCTAAAATAATTTCTTGGGAGTTTGATTGGTATGGCACTAAATAAGTAGATTAGTTTGGGTAGTATTGTCATTTTTATTATGTTTGCTCTGCCTACCCATGAGCACTTAATATTTTTCCAATTGATTAGGTCTGATTTTATTTGTGTGGAAAGTGTTTTTTAATTTAGTTAGTATAGTTTCTGACTTTCCCTTGGCAGATAGATTCCCAAATATTTTATCCTATCATCTGCTATTTGGAATGGAATTTCTTTTTGTATCCCTTGCTGCTGAACTTTGTTGGTAATATACAAAAATGCTGATGATTAATGTGGATTAATTTTCAATCCTGCCACTTTGCTAAAGTTGTGAATTGTTTCTAGTAGTTTTTTAGTTGAGTCTCTAGGGTTCTCTAAGTATACCATCATGTCATGTGCAAAGAGTGATAATTTGTTTTTTTCATTACCTACTCATTCCTTTTATCTCTTTTTTCTTCTCTTATTGCTAAAGCTAACATTTCTAATATAATGTTAAATAGTAATGGTGACAGTGGGCAGCCTTGTTTCACTCCTGATCTTATTGGGAATGGTTTTAGTTTGTCTCGATTACATATGATGCTTGCTGGTGGTTTTAAATAGATGCTTCTGATCATTTTAAGGAAAAGCCCATTTATTCCTATACTCTCTAGTGTTTTTAATAGGAAAGGGTGTTGGATTTTATCAAAGGCTTTTTCTGCATCTATTGAGATAATCATATGGTTTTTGTTACTTTGGTTATTAATATAATTAATTATGCTGATAATTTTCCTAATATTGAATCAGCCCTGCATCCCTAGTATAAATCCTACTTGGTCATAGTGTACTATCCTGGGGATGACTTTCTGTAATCTCATTGCTAATATCTTATTTAAAATTTTTGCATCATATTCATTAGGGAAATTGTTCTATAGTTTTCTTTCTCTGTTTTCACCCTACCTGGTTTAGCTATCAGCACCATATCGGTCTCATAGAAGGATTCTGGCAGTATACCTTCTGTTCCTATTTTCTCAAATAGTTTGCGTAGTATTGGAATTAATTGTTCTTTGAATGTTTGGTAGAATTCACATGTAAATCCATCTGGCCCTGGAGATTTTTCTTAGGGAGTTGGTTAATAGCTTGTTCTCTTTCTTTTTCTGATATAGGGCTATTTAAATAATTTATATCCTCTTCTGTTAACCTGGGCAATCTATATTTTTGTAGATATTCCTCCATTTCATTTAGATTATCAAACTTACTGGCACAAAGTTGGGCAAAGTAACTCCTAATTATTGCTCTAATTTCCTCTTCATTGGAGGAAAGTTCTCCCTTATCATTCTTGAGACTAACAATTTGATTTTCCTCTTTCCTTTTTCTTATCAAATTAACTAAAGGCTTATCTATTTTGTTAGTTTTTTTCGTAGAACCAACTCTTAGTTTTATTTATTAACTCAATAGTTTTTTTATTTTCAATTTTATTAATTTCTCCTTTTACTTTTAGAATTTCCAATTTGATATTCAATTGAGGGTTTTTAATTTGTTCTTTTTCTAGTTTTTTTAATAATAAGCCCAATTCGTTGATCTTTTCTTTCTCTATTTTATGCAAGTAAGCATCTAGAGATATAAATTGCCCCTTATAACCGCTTTGGCCATATCCCACAAATTTTTGTACGTTGTCTCCTTATTGTCATTCTCCTGGATGAAATTATTGATTGTGTCTATGATTTGTTCTTTCACCCATTCATTCTTCAGGATTAGATTATTTAATTTCCACTTAACTTTTGGTTTATTTTCTCCTGGCCTTATATTGCATGTGATTTTTATTTCTTCATGATCTGAAAAGGAAGCATTTAGTATTTTTGCCTTTCTGCATTTGATTTTGAGGTTTTTATGCCTTAACATATGGTCAATTTTTGTATAGGTTCCATGGACTGCTGAGAAAAAAATAAACTCCTGTTTACTTTACCTGGACTGTCTCCGTTCAACTTTCTCCATAGATGTATCATACCTAACTTTTCTAACAATTGGTTTATCTCCCTAGTTTCTTTCTTGTTTATTTTGTAGTTTGAGTTATCCAATTCTGAGAGAGCAAGGTTGAGATCCCCCACTAGTATCGTTTGGCTATCTATTTCTTCTTGCATCTCTCTTAATTTCTCCCCTAGGAATTTGTGTGCTATTGCACTTGGTGCATATATATTTAGTATAGATATTGCTGCATTATAGGTGGTACCCTTTAATAAAATATAGTTTCCTTCCTTATCTCTTTTGATTAGATCTATCTTGGCTTTTACTTGATCTGAGAGAAGAATTGCTACCCCTGCTTTTTTTTTTTTGTTCACCTGAAGTATAATATTTTCTGCTCCAGCCGTTTACCTTCATCCTATATGTGTCACTATGTTTTAGATGTGTTTCTTGTAGACAATATATTGTAGGATTCTGGTTTTTAATCCAGTCTGCTAACCGCTTCCGCTTTATGGGAGAGTTCATCCCATTCACATTCACAGTTAGAATAACTGATTCTTTATTTCCTGCCATCTTATTTATTCAAGTTATGTTTTCCCCTTTCCTTTCCCCTTTTTCCCTTCCCCCCTCCTCAGTACTTTGCTTTTGATGACCCCCTCTCCCAAACAATACTCCACCCTTTAGATCCCCTTTCCCTGCTTTTACTCCTTTCCCCTGATTCTTCTATTTTCCCTTCTATTAGTTTGTCCCTTACTTTTCCTCCTTTCCCTCCCACTTCCCTCTAGCAACAGACAAGTTTCTATGTGAAATCCAATGTCTGATATACACTTTTAGAGCCCAACCTGATGACAGTAAGATTTACACAATGTTCATCTCCCTCCCCTCTTTCTCTCAATTTTATTAGATTTTCTTTGCCTCTTCAAGTGATTTTACCTTGTTTTTACCTCCTTTTTTTTAGATCTTATTTTACCACTTTTTCCCTCTTTTCCCCAGTATGACAACCTTTTCCCCTCTAGTTCTCTTTTTCATATTATCAAAGTAATATCTAGTTAATTATACCCCAAAACATTAAGTATTCCCCTAGTAAAAATAAATTTCTCAAGAGTCCTTTCCTTTTTACCTTTTTATGCATCTCTTGAGTTCTGTGTTTGGGTGTCAAATTTTTTGTTCAGATCCGGTCTTTTCATTAGAAATAGGTGAAATTCACCTATGTCATTGAATGACCATCTTCTTCCCTGAAGGATAATGCTCATTCTAGCTGGATAGGTTATTCTTGGTTGTAATCCAAGTTCCTTTGCCCTTCGGAATATCTGGTTCCAGGCCCTTCGATCCTTCAGTGTGGAGGCTGACAGATCATGTGTGATTCTAATTATTGATCCTCGGTATTTGAATTGTTTCTTTCTAGCTGCTAGCAGAATCTGTTCCTTGGTGCTATAGTCCTGAAATTTAGCCACGATATTCCTTGGGGTCTTAATTTTGGGGTCTCTTTCAGGAGGTGATCGATGAATTCTTTCAATGGTGATTTTGCCCTTTGATTCTACAGTCTCAGGGCAGTTTTCTTTCAGGATTTCCTGGAAGATAGTATTTAGATTCTTTTTTTCATCATGGCTTTCAGGAGGTCCAGTAATCCTTAGATTGTCTCCCCTAGATCTATTTTCCAAGTCAGTTGTTTCTCCTAGGAGATATTTAATATTTTCTTCTAATATTTCATTTTTTTGTTTTTGTTTGACTGATTCTTGAAGTCTTATTGAGTCATTCACTTGCATTTGTTCAATTCTTATTTTTAAAGTGTTGTTTTCTTCAGTTACCTTTTTAAGCTCCTTTTGTAACTGGCCAATTTGTTCATTGCACTCTTTTTCCACTTCACTAATTTTATTTTTCAATAAATTGGTGTCTTTTTCATATCTCTTTTGCAGGGCATCATATTCTTATTGCAAGATATTGTATCCTTCTTGCACTGATTTTAATTTATCTTCCCATTTATCCTCCAGCTCTCTTTTGAGGTTCTTTATGCAATTTTCCAGAAAGGCCTTTTGAAAAGGGGATCAGTGATGGTCCTTGCTGATTTTCTCTGGAGTTTCACCTAAAGGAACCTGTGGATCTGGGGTGATCACTTCTTTCTCTTTATAAAAGCAGTCTATGGTGAGAGCTCTCTTTTGCTTCTTCATCATTTTTTTTAGACAGCGTGGATATCTCTTTAAGGTAGGGAAAAAAAAAACGGTGGCTGAAAAGCTTTGCCCTGGGGCACTTGGGGGAATTGAGTTAAGGTGCTTGGCTAGTGGGGGCTAGGAGCAAGTCCAAATTACTCCTTAAACAAGGCAAGTCTGCCAGAACTTGCCCTTAATCAGGGCAGAGTGTCCTGAGTGCCTTAGATAAAATCCAGGTGTTTGGAATTTGGAGTTTGGAGTTTGGAATTTCTGCCACAATGAGCCGAGCTGAGTCCCACCCTCACTTCCAGCCTACACAGGAGTCGTCTGTTTATCTCTCTGTCTGTGTCAGACTAACCTGATATGAAGTTATCCAGAGAGCAGTGTCCAAATATTTCTGAGTTCGTTGACTTGAAGATCAGTTCAGAGGCTTATTTTATTGTTGATTTGAGAGAAGATCGGAGGAGAGGCAGAAAGTCAGTTTTTCACTCCACCATCTTGGCTCCACCCCCTCTCTCTTAGGACATGTTAATCAACATGTTTCCACTATCTACTTTTCCTCTTATCTATTTTTTCTTTTTTAAAATTTCCAAAGCTTTTTAATTTTAAAGCATATGCATGGACAATTTGACAACATTGGCCCCTGAATATCCTTGTGCTCCAGAGTCTCTCCTCATTCCCTTACCCCCCCAGATGGCAAGCAATCCAATATATGTTAAACATGTTAAAATATATGTTAAAGCCAAGATGTACAAACTTATTTATACAATTCTCTTGCTGCACAAGAACAAACAGACCAAAAAGAAATTGAGTAGGAAAACAAAATGCAAGTGAACAACAATAAAAAGAGTAAAAAATGCTATGTTGTGATCCACACTCAGTTCCCACAATCCTCTCTCTGGGGGTAGATAGTTCCCCTCATCACAAGATTACTAGAACTGGAATCATCCCACTGCTGAAAAGAATCATGTCCATCAGAACCAACTGTCCTATAATATTGTTGCCATGTATAATGATCTCCTGGTTCTGCTCATTTCACTCAGCATCAGTCCATGCAAGTCTCTCCAGGCCTCTCTGAAATTGTCCTGCTGGTTGTTTCTTACAGAGCAATAATATTCCATAACATTTATATACCATAATTTATTCAGCCATTCTCCAATTGATGGGCATCCATTCAGTTTCCAGTTTTCAGCCACTACAAAAAGGGCTGCCACAAATATTCTTGCACATGTGGGGCCCTTTCCCTCCTTTAAGATCTCTTTGGGATATTAGCCCAATAGAAACACTGCTGAGTCAAAGGGTATACACAGTTTGATAACTTTTTGAGCGTAGTTCTAAATTGCTCTCCAGAATGGTTGGATCCATTCACAGTTCCACCAACAGTGTATCAGTGTCCCAGTTTTCCCACCCCCCCAGCAATCATCATTATCTTTCCCTGTCATCTTAGCCAATCTGACAGATGTAGAGTGGTATCTCAGAGTTGTCTTAATTCGCACTTCTTTGATCAATAGTGATACAGAGCACCTTCTCATATAATTAGAAATGGCTTAAATTTCTTCATCTGAAAATTGTCTATTCATATCCTTTCATTATCCATCAATTGGAGAATGGCTTGAAATCATATAAATTTGAGTCAGTTCTCTATATATTTTAGAAATGAGGCTTTTATCAGAATCAATAAATATAAAAATGATTTCCCAATTATTGCTTCCCTTCTGATCTTGTCTGCATTAGTTTTGATTGTACAAAAAACTTTTTTAAGTTACTATAATCAAAATTGATATGTAGGTTAAGGATAATTGCTTTTCATCTATATAATTTAAAATTATTTTTTGGAAAGTGAAGTCACAACAAAAAGCAAAAGAGACTGTTTTGGACTAACATACAAATACCCAGAATGGATCAAGGTTTGATTCTGGCCCCAAATGTACCAAGATTTCTCTTGTCTGGTATTCAAATTGGTAGAGTATCCCATAGTTTTGATTTGCTAGTATTTTTTTTTTATAAATGTCCCCAAAATGAACTAGTATGGGTCAAGTATTTTTTTCCTTTGTCTAGGTTAAAATGAGTCAAAGTGTCATTATACTGGTCTGGAAAAAATCTTGGCTGTCTAGTCATGTTTCCTCTTTTACTATTTCATCCCTCTACTTCATACATTCTAAGAGAACTCATGCAGGTAGAGACCAAACTGAGGACTAATGAATATCAATTCCCCATGGAAGGATAGTTGTGGCTGGACCTCGCTGGTGATATCCATGTTCCAATTCCATACCTACAGAGGCACAAAGGTTGTTTATTTTTCTAATTTGCATTTTAAATGACAGAAACATTTTATTACTTGGAAGCCTATTCTCAGGTGATGAGTTTCTCTGCATATAAATTTGCTTGTACTTAGATCATCATTATTATTACTAGCATTTATATGGCTTACCATTTATATGGCAAAGCATTTTGCATATATTAACTCATTTGAGCATAGGTGCTACTATTTTTCCCATTTTACAGTTGAGAAATGGGAGTAGAGATTAGATGACTTACCCGGTGATGAACAGTAAATTTCTGGGGCTGAATTTTAATTCATTTTTTAAAATTATAAACTCAGTGCTATAAGCGCTGCATAGTCTAGCTCTCTGATCAGATAGTCAAGGCACTTGTAATTCCTCCATGCTCTGTTGCTGTTGCCTTCAAGAATCCAGCATACTGGAGGCAGAGCCAAGATGACAGAATAAAGGCAGGAATTTGCCCAAACTCTTTCCCAAACTGCTCCAAATTCCTTTAAATAATGACTCTAAGTTTTGCAAAGGCCAATGTTGAAAAATTACTCATATGTTCTGTAAATAAAAAGCTTTAATAAAAAAAATAAAAGGACCCCCAAAATAATGACTAAACAAATTTTAGAGCGTCAGACCCCCTGAAAAGATGAGTAGAACATTTTCCAGTCAAAGGCAATTTAGAAGCTCAGGAGAAAAGATTTGCTACAACAGGAAGGGCAGCAAAGTCCTAGAGTAAGCCCCAGCCCTGGCTGATATCTGAATCAGCAGCAGTTTTGGTGGCTTCCAGACTGTTGGCCCAGAGATATCAAAGAGGGCCTGGAAGGCCAGCAGATAAAGTCTGTGGAACCAGAGTGGGAGCCCAGTGCACAATATCAGTATAGGCCCAGCCCCAGCCCCCAGATCCAGCCTGGACCCCTGCTTCAGCAAAGGAGGACCTCTGAATCAGCAGCAGTGCTGGAGGCTTCTGGACCTCTCAGCCTGGGACACCAGGGAGGACTTGGAAGGTCAGTGGCAATAGGGTGGGAGTCTGGTGTGCAGTCCCAGCACAGCCCTGCTCACCAGAGCCACAACCCTATGGTGGGATGGGGCACACCTAACAGTTCCAGGGCAGAAAAGTGTGCTTGAGGTGGGATTTCTAAAAAGATTTTTGAAAACAGCAGCACAGAATCCCTGAATTTTGAGACAATGCATCCTCCATCCTGGAAATAGAGCCCTGCTTTAAAAAAAAAGTTAAAAGCAAAGTAATAGCCTTGGAATTCTTTGAAAGTTATTATGGTGACAAGGTGGATAAAAAATCTCCATTCAGAAGATAACAAAGTCAAAGCTCCTACATCTAAAACTTCCAAGAAAAATAAGAATTGGGTTCAGGCCATGGAAGAGCCTAAATGGGACTTTGAAAATCAAGTAAGAGAGAGATAGGAAAAATTAGGAAAAGAATTAAAAGAGATGCAGAAGGAAATACAAAAAGCTAATGAACAGAAGAATGACTTCAGAACCAAAATTGGTCAATTGGGAAAGGAGGCACAAAAGCTCACTGAGGAAAATAATTCCTTAAAAATTATATTTGAATTTTAACATAATTTACATTTATTAGACTACCTGCCATCTAGGGAAGGGGGGAGAGAGAAAAATTTGGAACAGAAAGCTTTGCAAGAGTCAGTGTTGAAAAATTACCCGTGCATATGTTTTGCAAATAAAAAGCTTTAATAAAAATATATATTTGAATATATATATATTTGAGCAAATGGAAGCTAATGACTTTATGAGAAATCAAGATACAATAAAGCAAACACCTCCAAAAAATGAAAGAATTGCAAAAAATGTGAAATACCTCATTGTAAAAATAATTGATCTGGAAAATAGATCCAGGAGAGATAAATTCTATTCCTCCCTCTCCTGCTCTCTTTCTCCCCCTCTGCCCCTCTCTCTTCCTTTCTCCCTGCCTTCCTCTTTCCTCCCTCTCTCTCTCTCTCTCTCTCTCTCTCTCTCTCTCTCTCTCTCTTTCTCTCTCTCTCTCTCTTTCTCACCACCCCCCAATTCAGTGCTTTATAATTTTAAATCTTAAATGCCATGGAATGTCCTTTTTGCTCTAACTCTTATTATCCTGTCACAGCAGTGATAAATGACAATGAAAATAAAGATTTCTGAAAATTACAACACATTCGACTTTCTTCCAAGATTCCAGTATAATCTGGTTTATCTGTTGCACCTAAGCACGCTGCAAAGGCCCAAGCATGATTTCTCTTTAGCCAGCACCCTGACCACTGATGTATTCATGGTCTATATTTTAGGAGGATGCATTACATACCAAGTGTACTAGAAACAAGAAGAGAAGCAGAAAAACAAACTGTACACTGGGGAATTGAAATCACCATCACAGGCGGGCAGTGATTTGGGAGACACTTGATAAGCAGAACAAGGGATTTATGAAAATAAGGTTGTGCTTTGCAATGATTTTCAGTTGATTTAATGCAAAAAGAAGCCAAAAGATCAGAGTAGCCAGACACATGAGACTTAAGTCCCTGAAATCCCAATAGACCTTATTATGTCCGGAAGGAGGGAAATGATATGTGTGACTAGGGGCAAGAGAAGCTGCTACTTTTGGTATCAATATAATTCCAGCTAAGAATGACAGAGATGATATGACATGTACAAGGCAACTTTTCCTAAATCTTAGGAATTACTTTTAGCAGAACAAAAACCTGTTTGTGTCCAACACCAGAGACCTCCCTCTGTCCTGCCATCTTTCTGTGTCTCCCTTAGATTTCAAAGATTATGTTGCACCTCATTCCACTTGCAGTGTATTACCCAATTAGGGAAAATAAATAAGTCTCTTTTTAGGGAAATGTTTTATTCTAAGTGTGTATGTATGTCCTCTAATCTATCTGTAGTTGTAATTTGGAAAAAAAAAGATTGGCTATTTCCTATTCACTCCATTTCTTTCTTGGATGATATCCTTGGCCCAAGAAATTATGGTGCCATGCTCCAGTTAACAAGCTGGACTTTGCTTTGCCTGCCATCAGTTGGCTGGGTGACTTTTGGTACGGCATTAATAATACAACTGACCCCAGACCATAGTTCTGAGCTATTATAGTTCTGAGCCATTTTCCAAGCATAAAGAACCTATTAAGTGGATACCAAATGGAAATAAAAATGGGATGCTACTGAGGCAAAGAGATTTTGAATCTTGAGAAGTAGTGTTGAGTTCAGAAATCTTGTTCTAATATTTAAGATATAATTCTTTTATTCAATATTGCATTAAACATTTTTTGTGTGTCTGTCTGTACCCATTCAGTCTGTAGTATAAAAATATTAGAAAAGATTGCTTTCACGTCTGGTATTCAAAAAGGTCAGGAAAAAGCATCCTGGTATAATAGAAAGTATGTTATGCTTAGATAAAGCGTCCTGGGTTCAAATCCCAACTGTAATTTGATCATTTACTACCTTTTTTAACCTGGGCCAAGTTTTTTCACTTGTGTAAAACAGCATTTTCTCAGTAGTAACTGAGGCATTGTGCACTATTATCTCTAAGATTTCTTCCAGCTTTTATAATCCCTGATTCTATGCTTGTGAGAAAGATTAAGACTGATAAACTTAAATATAAAACAATTAGCATATAAAAATAACAAAAATATCAATTATATGAATGCCTAGCCTTAGGTCTATGGAATTTGATTATAGAATCTCTTCTCAGGAAGCTCTCCATCATGACTATACATTTTCTTGTCTATAATACTTTCCTTCCTCCTTGTTTCCTATACCAGATCTTCTTAAATTTTTTCCACTCACAAACCCTTTTCACCCAAGAAATTTTAAATTACCTAGATATAGGGCTCAAAAGAGGCATATAAATCAAACTTTTACTGATAATAGATTGAAAAGAAATTTATTTTAAAGCAAGGCTTTGGTACATGTAATTTTACTATTTATTAAAGATGAAAGCAAATTAGCATACTAATGAGATAGGTGTACTTTTTAATTTTTTACATTAAAATTAATCTTGGTGACATATTTGATACTGCAATATGTAGAACATTCAGAAATCTTTTACTATTGCTGAATTTTTCACAACTCCCATGTTGTTACATAATTCCATATGGACTCATGATCCTGAGTTTAAGAAGCTTTGCCCTACACAATAGTGGAAAATAGAGTTTCTTGGATCAAGAAGGTCTCAGGGTATATTTGTTTCTGCCCAAGAGAAGTAGTGATGATCATGATGGTAGGCAAAACTATGAAGCGAAAGTTTGATTTTGTTTTTAAATAAGGCCACATAGGCTATACTGCAAATGTTCAGGACAAAATCTGGGGTGCCCCTTTTAGATGCTCAAATCACCTTTTCTTCTATTAGGTATGCAAGTTATTGGAATGCTCTATGTTCTTCATCTTATTCAAAAATGAAGCAAGAATAAAAGTCAGTTTCTAATAGGCAGAGAACAATGTGTCCCTTCTGGGAAAAAATGTTAGAAACCAGCAAGAGGTGATGTATTCTTTTGGAGTCTAAATCATAGAAGGCCATTGTTTTACAAGGTATTTTAGGCTTCATGTTTAAGGGTGAGTAATGTCAAATTGCATGATCTTGAAAGAATCACCTCATCTTAGCCCCATTAAGATCTTTTCTGATGGTATTTTCATCTGTTATTTTGGGAGAAGAGGGAGGCCAAAGTATTGAAAATCCATTGGAAAGAAGTTGAGAACTGTAATCTTGAGTTCTTTCTGTTCGTTGGCTATGGAAATCAAGGGTAATTCTACTCTTGTTCCAGTGAAGATTCTGAAGAATCAGCATGGGGGCTACTACTTGAATCAAGAGCTTGATGAATTTAGAATTTAGAATTCTCTGATAGAGAAAAATAGGCTATATAAGAACAAAGGAACATCAAGCAGAATGGTCAATGCTATGACTATGAACCCCAGAATGGGATGAAGTATTCCCAGGCTTTGAATATGATGGTAAGGATATCATTAACAAGAATCTAAAGGATAAAAGACAAATCTTTTCTTACTATGAAAAATACATTATATTTCATAGAAACATAAAAAAGCAATTCATTCTATATCTAAATTCCAAGTACCCTCAGGTTTGTCTAATCTCAGGTTTATTGGAAAAAAAATTCATTTCCTGATGAGAATTGTGAAACTCTGCTCTATTTCTCATTAGAATGTGAGCTCCTTGAGAATACAGACTCTCTTGGTATTCATATCATTAGAGCTTTTCAAAGTATTTTGTATATAGTAATCATTTAAATTTTTCCTTCCTCTCTGTCCCTCCCTCCCTTTCTTTTTTTGGTTCCTTCTTTTTTTCCTTCATTCTTTCATTCCTTTAAAATGAAATAAATATTTTCTAATAGGACTTTCTGTTTTATGGAAAAGTCTAACAGTTTCACGATTTTGATCATGTGTTCCAATAGAAAATGGAAGCTTCTTAGGCATTTTATAAACAGAATTCTTGCCTAATGTAAAAGCATTTAACTGAACTTGATCTCATTTAAATCTAGAATGCTATGATTTCAAGTCACTCGCCATCCCTCTCCCACCACCTTCTCTAAGATGACTTGTTTTTGTCTCCTCTGTTTTCTTTCCTGAAGCTCCCTTTTTGGTCATCAGCTATTGGCTAGCTCTTTGGGGAGTGGATGTATAGGCAGTAAGTGACTCATGTGCTATACTTGGTGTTTATTTTGTTATATTGCTCTCAATATTGCTGTAAGAAGCCAGGGGTGCTCATATATTCCTGTAATGACTAGCTGTCAGGGAGATGCATAGTGTCCTTTCAGCAAAAGAACACAAACAGATGAGTAGGACAATGGCATTTCTCAGGTCCCTTAATTAGAGCTTCAAAGGGATGAGAGGCACAAATGGTGATGTATTCCATCATTGTTGCTGGAGAAGGAGAACAAAGGACTGTGACACTCATCTGAGCATAGAATAAATAGTAACTTCCAAATTATCATACCATATACCAGATTTGCTCATATATCTCACTGTTTATTTCTACTATCTCAGTTGATTTTCTGCCCCTCATTTCACACAATTTTATATTTTTATGCCTTTTCTCATGTGTTCCTCTTTTTTTTTTCTTGCCAGGTTGCTGTCATGTTTTTCTTTGACCTGATAATAGGTTGCTCTCATCTTTTCATACAGGTCCTTACTTTTTGTTCAAATCTATGAAATTCTGGAGAGATGGGATTGAATCTCTATATAATTTTTAAAAAGAGATAAGGTGCAGATAGGCAAACTATTTATCTAATTTCATCATGGTAGAAGAAGTTTAGGAATGGGGAATGGAACCCATTTTTTTTTTTTTAGTTGAGGCAGTATTTGATTCCAAAAGGAAGGACCATATTAGTGTGGTTTAAAGCTTTCTACTGAGAGTTACAAGAAATGAGTCTAGTGCCATCTCTGAGTAACTAACTGTATGACCTTGAATAACTGACTTAACATCCCCAAGCCTTAGTTATCTCATTTATAAAATGAATTGAGTTAGACTAGATAACCTCGTGGACTTTATCTATGTTGATGATACTATTATGATCTATGAAATTCTTCATGAAATTTTATAATATCAACTCTTTTTTTTCATGAGAGAGTCAGGCTTAAGATAATTTTTTTTTTCAGTAAGAAATTCAGGGAAGACTTGATTTACCCTTTTCTAAGTTATAATTATATTTTATATAAGTGAATTATACATGCATGTTTAAATAAAGATAGATGAATGTATTAGCTTATGCTCAAATTTGTCATCATTTTTCAAAATGGAGATGAAAATGTTTTCAAAATCAGGATCTCCATTATATGCACACACACACACACATATATGTACATATATGTGTGTGTGTGTATAGTCTGTATACAGATGTACACATATACTCATGCTCAGATGTGCACAAAACCATGTTGTTCAGTAGATCTATATACATATATGCTATACATACAATCTATATGCATAAATATATCAGAATATGTATATGTATATACATATAAATATGTATGTAAATATCTCTTTGTATATCTATTTATTTACATTTTAGTACATCTTAATAGATTTTTGTATCCTATGACCTTTGGGGTCAGGAAAACCTTATTTCAAATTCTTTATATGCTACTATAGAACTGCCACTAAACCTCTCAGTTTCCTGGACAAATCCTCAAGTGTCAAAGTTATTGATGCTGATTTTTATCAGTTAAGAGAATTTCCATACTAGAATATCCTCAAAGTAAATAACTTAAGTTCACACGTAAATATAAACATATTGATATACACATACATATAAGCTTTTAAGAAGATGTCTCCATCTTAATGCCTTTCCTCTTAAATTATGGACTTGCTCCTAGACCTTGATAGATTATTCAATGAGATAAATAAGCTGTTTTCTCTTTCTCAATCTAGACCACCTGAAATAATACTCAGATCTTGTGTTTCTGACTAGAGTAAAAGTCAGCATCTGAAAGTCAGTAGAACAGAATGTTCCTTCTTCAGTATACTGGGCAGAATTGACTATACTCAGTGACAATGGGAAAGAGAAACAGACAGCTGCACTGGGAAAGGCAACGGGCGATATAAATACATGTTTAATTGCACTTCAATTACAATTACTTAGTAGACTAAGTTTATTTAAATGCAGTAATGCAGTATAATTAGAGCAAAAAACCTTGATTTAATCATAACCTTATCAGACACAAATCCCATCATTCCCTTGTGTTAGTTTTTTCTTTTTTTCTTTTTCTGCATCTGCAGACTTCTGTGGAGAAAGGAGACTGAAGGCATACATTTTGGAAAGCAGGCAGTTACTTCAGGCAACCAAGGTATAATGAGTCTCCTCTCCTCAGAAGCTAAAGAGTTCCTTCTGTTCTCCTTCCTTAGCAGTTAATGAAAAGTGTCTCATTAGCTAGCAATGACTTATTGAAAATATCATTCATCCATGATGGCAGGTTTCATAACCCAGTAGCCCAAGATTAGTAATTGCATTATATAGGTTCAGTCACAAGAGATAGATTATTACATACAATATGTCTTAAAGAACCCCCATATATGAATCTCCATCAAGGCCTGTCATGCCCTTATTTGGTGTTCTAGAACTGCTGAAAGGAAAGGATGGCAGGCAATCTATTCCATGTCTAGCTCTGGAAATTCAAGGCCTTAATGTTCCCCAAGTGGCCTGCTTTTTTAATTATCATTTTCATCACTGCGATTTCTCTATAGACATATTGTCTTTATGCCTATTCATGGAAGGCTCATAGCTCTGGGTTCTAAAAGCAATGCTAGTAAAGCACAACCCTAGCCATTTCTACCAAGATATTAGAAACACTTTAAATAATACCTTGATCAAGAGCTACTAGCCATTTGCCACGTGCGAATAAGACTATGTTCAGAATATCTTATCAGCTTGGGCTGTAAGGCAATACATTTTTCAGCTACAGCACATCCTGAAGACTGTGTTAAATTGTAAAGTACTTATAATCTATGTCATTGAGAAGAATAATGAGTGATGAATTCTTAATGTATTAAATTATTTTTATTACTTTCATTAATAATTACATAATTATTTTTATTATAAGAGGCACAAGTATTGGGGGAAAATAAGTCTGACAGGAGCTTACTTGTTTAGGGTCATATAGAGAGTAAGTGAAGCAGTATTCAAAGTCGGGTACTTCTAATAGAAAGTCTAGTACTCCATTGAGTAGGCCAGATAATGAGGAAAATGATAGAATCAGAACCAGGAAGACCTTATAAATTTGAGTCAAAAAAATCTGGGGTAAAACAAGGATACCCATTATCATTACTATTATTCAACACTGTATTAGAAATGGCAGCTTTAGCAATAAGAAAACAAAAAAGAAATTAAAAGAATTAGACTAGGCAATGAGGAAATAGAACTATCACACTTTGCAGATGATATGATGATTAACTTAGAGAATCCTAGAAAATCATCTAAATTACTATCGATCTGAGAAATGTAAATTAAGACAACAGTTGTTTAGATCTGACTTTATTTCTGTGGAAAGTGTTTTGTAGTTTTGCTTATATAGTTCCTTACTTTTCCTTGGCAGATAGATTCCCAAATATTTCATATTTTATATTATATTTTGACTGTTATTTTAAATGGGCTGTGATACTCATCTGAGCATAGAATAAATAGTAACTTTCAAATTTACCATACCATATACCAGATTTGCTCACATATCTCACTGTTTATCTCTCCTATCTCAGTTGATTTTAATTAAGACAACTCTGAGATGCTAAGACTTACCTGTTTAGATTGGCTAAGATGACAGGAAAAGATAATGATGAATGTTGGAAGATATGTAGGAAAACTGGGACACTGATACATTGTTGGTGGAATTGTAAACAGATCTAACCATTCTGGAAAGCAATTTGGAACCATGCTCAAAAAGTTATCAAACTATGCATACCCTTTGATCCAGCAGTATTTCTATTGGGCCTATATCCTACAGAGATCTTAAAGGAAGATAAGGGACCCACTTGTATAACCCCTTTTCATAGTGGCTAGAAACTGGAAACTGAATGGATGCCCGTCAATTGGAGAATGGTTGAATAAATTATGTTAAATGAATGTTATGGAATATTATTGTTTTATAAGAAATAATGAGCAGGATGATTTCAGAGAGGCCTGGAGAGACTTGTATAAACTCATGCTAAAGTGAAGTGAGTAAAACCAAGAGAATATTTTACATAGCAAGAGTAAGATTATACAATAAGCAATTCTGATAGAAGTAGCTCTTTTCAACAGTGAGGTGATTCAGGGCAGTTCCAAAGATCTTTTGAAAAAAGAGAGCCATCTGCACCCAGAGAGAGGACTGTGTGTACTGAATGTGGATCACAACATAGTATTTTTATTCTTTTTATTGTTATCTGCTTGCATTTTGTTTTTTTTCTCATTTTTTCCCTTTTTAATCTGATTTTTCTTGTGCAACATGATAATTTTGGAAATATGCATAGAAGAATTGCACATGGTTAATATATGTTGGATTTCTGGCCATGTGGGGAAGGGGGTGGGGGAACAGGAGCTAAAAAAATTGGAATGAAAGGTTTTACATTAATTAATATTGAAAATTATCTATGTATATATTTTATAAATAAAAAGCTTTAATAAAAAAAACAAAATATAACTATCCTGGTATGGATAATGTTAAAATATTATCAGCTGTATATATATTTTAATATGGGATATACATATATATGTATATATATACAACTAATATATTAATAATATAAATTATTTTGAATTTTATATTATACTTATTACATGCAAAATAAAATTTTTATAATGAATCATAGCTAGCATTTATTAAGTAACAATAATATGAATTATATTAATCCCATAAAATATTAATACTTTGGCACCAATTAGTTGATCCATTTGGTTCCTAATCATGAGGTAGGAACAAATAAAAGAAAGAAGGGAAAGGAAATTTCGAAGGAAAGGTAGACCTTGAACAGGATACTGTTGTGGGTAGCATGTGGCCACTGAGGACTCATGACCTAGAAAAGGGTCTCAAAAATGACTGTTGAATTAAATTGACTTTGCATTAGTAGCATGGTGCAGGCATCCAATATGCTGAGCTGGGTCTGAGATGTCCTGATTAATAGGTGAACTCACCTAGTATTATATCTAACTAGCCTCAAACTATGTTTCACATCCCACTCAATTATAAACAAGGAAACCATGGTCCAGTCTACAATTTGTCTAAGTACTTAAAAAATAAATGCTTTTAAATAATTACTTTAAAATACATATTGAATGACTTGTGTTATTCAATGTAAGTTGTCTTACATAGCTTGTTACTGTTATTCCTGGCTATTATATAGATATCCTACTTTTTTTTTCTCTGTTTTTCTCTTCCTCTGGGTACATCAATCAAATCAAGATTATAATCAAGATTATAATGATTACATTATAATCAACTGTCCTGCAGCTATTCTTACCAACCAGGAAATTCCCTGAACCCATAATCCCTTCTATAGGATCCACAATTTGTGAAATATC
This sequence comes from Myrmecobius fasciatus, assembly GCA_023553655.1. Classification (NCBI taxonomy): domain Eukaryota; kingdom Metazoa; phylum Chordata; class Mammalia; order Dasyuromorphia; family Myrmecobiidae; genus Myrmecobius; species Myrmecobius fasciatus. Next base: position 68,563 of record JAJPUD010006407.1, read on the forward strand.
CCTCTATTAATATATAGTCTTTTTAAGCGATAAGTGTCTTATTCTTATATTTCAATGCCAATACCAAGCACAGTGTCTGAAAATGTTTAGTTGTTTTTTCAGTCATTTCTAGATCTTCATGACCCCACTTTAGGATTTTCTTCAAAGATACTGGAAGGGTTTGCCCTTTCCTTTTGCAGCTCATTTTACAGAGGAGAAAAGGGTTAAGTGAGATGACAAAAGTCACACAGGTAAAAAAGTATCTAAGGCCAGATTTCCACTGAGGCCCTTCTGACTACAGGCCTGACACACATCTACTGCTCTACCTAGCTGCCACCAGAATAGAATGTAATTTACTTTTTCATTGGTGATATTCATTATTCAGGTAATAACTCAATCTACTCTGAATCTTCTGCCCTGCCTGGTTTTTGTCCAGCATGGGTTTTTCAACTGTTAGAAATAAGATAGCCCTCCTAGGTAAAGCTCATCAACTCTAATCTCTTCACCATTCTGCTGTCTCAAGCCTAGATTTATACCAATCTTTGTCCCTGATTCCTAATGACCAATGACCCATGATGTCCAGCCCCTCCCCTAGGCTTTTCTGACTCTTTTTGTATATTGTCTTCCATCATCAGACAAATTTGAAATCCAAGACTGTCTTTCTTTTTATTAATGATATCTACATTTTTATTATTTGCCTTTTTATTAATTTTATGAAAATCATCATAACTACTTAATAATTATTGTTAGATTGAATTGAATAAGAAAGAGTAGCAGAGAAGGAGCACAGACAAAGTGGATAGAAAGACGATAAAAGCAAACTTATGCTGCTTTATAATTTCTCCTAGATTTGTTTTTTTGTTTTTCTGTTTAAGTATCCAGTGTTCTAGAATCTTGATACACAACACCCCTTACTTTGCCCTCTACCTTTCAGATTAGCAATTATTCTTATTTTTTATAATTTCTTTTTGATTCATCATTTATAATTAACAATTATATTTTATTTCATATTCAGGATGTTAACAACTTGATTTTTCTCTCCTTTCACCTTTTTATTTTCAATCCTTGTTGGTTTTGAATAGAGAGAGAAATAGCCAAGTATAATCATAAAACATGGAGGCTGTTCATTAGGTACTGATTTTTAAATGTTTTACACCACTATCCAGGCATGTTGGTGCTACATGACTACAAATTATGCTTTGCTACCCAATGTTACAGCATGGGTTGGTGCTCAAAAACTAAGTTTGGGGAGGTTGATTGTTTTGTTTTGTTTTGCCCCTTCTGCCTCTTTTAGTGTGTGGTGCATGTACAAGCATATCTATTATAATGCTTGTGAAATCATTAGCATATTGCCTAATCAATTGCAGATAAAACCTAAAGATTTCTAAGGTTAAGTTATATTCAGCCAACATTTATTAAATGTCTACTATGTTCCAAGGCAATCCCAATAAACTTTAGATAGAGAGCTCCATCTGCACTCAGAAAAAGAACGATGAAGATTGAATGTAAATCAACACACGCTATGTTCACTTATTTTTTCTGTTTTTTCCCCCTCCTATGAGCTTTCCCTCTTGTTCTTATTTTTTTCCTCCCATCATAATTCATATAGCAATATGTATTGAATTATTAAATAAATAAAGGAATTAATTTTTATTATATCTACTATGCTGGAACTAGTAGTAAGGAATGGAACTGTGATTTTATAGTATTAGATAAATCCAAGATCAGGAAATTCCTTCTACAAGTGCCTGTCAGCACCTTCCCTGCAACTTGTAAGTATTAGAATTTTAGAAAGTAGCCTCACACTCTGAAGGGAAATATCTTACAGCTTTTCCTAATCAGTATGTGTCAGGACACAACATGAACTCTATTCCTGGCTGTAAGGACAATTCTTATCTACTCTATCAAACTTTCATGCTGTTCAAAATTATTAATATACTCAAAAATAATGTTTTATGCAATCAATGTTGCTATATTAGAAATTAAAACCAATAGAATTAAAAACTCTGTATTTGTTAATGTATCCAAAATAACAAACCCATTATTTTTAACATATTGTCTCTAGTGAAAAATAATTTTTAAAATGAAAAAAAGTGAAAAGAATTATAGTCGTATAATAAACCCTTCAGGATTATTTGTTGCATTGAATAGAATTTTATTAAATTGAATATGGTTGTCATTCTAAACGTCCAATTGGATCTCTCACAAACTAGGCAAGAATGTGGGTAGATCAAACAATACTAGAAGTCAAGGAATATACGGAATATATTTTCAACCCAAAGATGAAAGACAAAGTCCTACTATATGGGACAATGACAAGAGCAATGGCAATGTTGGATGGAGCTGAAAGGAGACAATAGTTCAAGGGGGTTAGTTAGCTTTGACGTACTAGTGATATTCAACATGATATAAAGAAAAATGGATAAAGCAAAGAAAACTGTGAACTATTTCTCACTGTTCTCCTTTTTCTACTTTTCTTACATATATATGGAAATTTAACTCTACAAGGCTATTGGCTCTGAATTATTTCCTAAGGATTCTAACCTTATTGATCTTGGTCTTTGTTTCTTTCAGAAAGCATTTAGCAAAAATCTTTCCAGAATTGTGCTAGATGCTAGGGATACAGAGATTTTGATAAAATATTCTTTGACTTCAAGGGACTTATATTTTACTGGAACAAAACAATATGAAAACAGACAAATAAATAAAAAAATATAAAAAACAATTAAAATAAAACATCTTTAAATCTTTAACCCTCCGCATATTATTCTAGGGATAGAACTTGTAAAATAAAATCTTGGTCTTTACTCATACTAAAACCTAACTTACTCAATGTATTTTTCAGTCTGTAGTTTTTAAAAACTGATGATGCCACCTTTGGTCACCTGGAGAAATCAGAGCTTGTAAGTGAGAAGTAACAAGTCCTAGAAATAAAAAAAAATTAGGAACAATATTAAAAATTAAAAACAAAGTAAACTTTTTGCTCTCTTTTTGTAGTATTACCTTATTTTCTTTCATTGGATTCATAACTAGATAAGAGCCTCATTAACATATGAACTTGAACCATATTCTTTTGCATTTCTCATATCCTGTTTTAAATTTAATTATTTAAGAACATCTTTATTTCCTCTAATAAATTTGTAAATTTCTTGAGGGTAGGAGCAAAATCTTATTTATCATTATATTCCTACACCGTTCTTCCCCAAAGGTCTAAACATAGTGTTGTATAATAGTAGTAAATGCATGTGAAATGAGGGAATGAGCCATTACCCTGCTTAGTGGTCTGAGAAGGAACCTAAAGCATTTGACATCAGTTAACTGCAAAAATTCATTTGCTTTCACGGGTCAGAACAATTCTTGAGCCTCTATCAGGTGGCTAATTAAGCAATGTTTTAATGAAACAATAACATAAATAGGAAGCAGATTCAGGGAAGATAAATTCTAACAAGTCTTTGGTTAAATTGTCCTATACAACTTGTTAATGGGTATCTTTTGTAGCTGGTGGGTAAGCATGCTCAATTTAATTGTTAGAAGCCTTAGATAAAGGGGCCAAGAAATTCTGAAGACTGGTGTTGGAATGGGGAGAGCAAAAAACACAGAATTCAGAGAAAGAGATAACTTAGCTATTGATACAAAAGTAATATCTGATTAAAATCCATATTATATTTGGATAGAAAATGAAAGAAAATAAAGGTAACAAGGATTGGGTTAAATGTTCTAGAGAAACATAATAGTATAAATAAGATAAGCATGAGCAGCAAGAGAAAGAAATACCAAAAAAAAAAAGAAAACTTATGGAGGAAGATCAAAAAAGAAAGGGGGGAGATGGAGAAGGGAAAGAGAGAAAGATGAAGGAGGGCAAGAGAGAGAGAGAGAGAGAGAGAGAGAGAAAGAGAGAGAGAGAGAGAGAGAGAGAGAGAGAGAGAGAGAGAGAGCACAAAAAAGAAAGAGGGAAAGGAAGAGGGAGGGAAAGGGAGAGGGAGGGAGGGAGAGGAAGAGGGAGAGGGAGAGGGGGACAGAGGGACAGAGACAGAGAGAGAGAGAGAGAGAGAGAGAGTGAGAGAGAGAAGTACAATATGTTTACGATCAAGATAATTATAAAGATACTGTATATATAAATAGAAGAGTGTGGAAAAATGGATAATGCTACACAGAGACAGATAACACATTAGATAAATAATGTAGATAGAGACACATAGATGTGCTAGATAAATGCACCCTATAAATAAATATTGCACACAGATATTTCAGCTGCTACTCTATTTATGAATATCTGACATTTACAAATAGAGAATTTCATACTTCTTGGTAGGAAGTATAAGTAACCATGAAGCCAATAACTGGGTGTCTGATTGGAGCATTAAACATTTAAAAGATGTTAGTAGCAGCAACAACAACAGCAACTTATCTTCTGGTTCAGAGCTCCTCCATCCAAATGGATCTATCATTAATAACTTAGCTAGAGAATAACATATATTATCTTTGGGGAAAGGTAACCATATGATTTGGATAGGAGATGATTTAAGTCCTATCTTCAGTTTTTGTAATTAGGAAAATTGAAGCAACATCCCAAAGGAGTTTACGCTGTTTATTAATTGAGGAGGTGATCCCAGAGTGGCAGCTGGTTTATATTATATATATTTTAAATGTGGATTTCTGGAGAGAGTGATAGCAAGGATTACAATGATTAGCATGTTAATAAATAGAGACATTTTCAGAGCCTTGTACTCTTTTTTTCTGAGTACATTTCATTACCAAAAAGCCCTGTTTTTTCTTGGGTAGGTATGGTTGAGAAAACTGTAATCAAACTAATCACAGGTGTATACCTTAAGTAAGGGACTTGATATTTCAATTCTCACTTCAAAAACCTAGGCTGAACCAGTTTAAAAAATAAACAAATAAACAACAACAAAAAATCCCCACAAGCAACAACAACAAAAATAAAACAAACACGAAAAAGGAAATGGAAGAACAGAAAATATGAGTGGATGTGACAATATATGATATATGTGACACAGTAGAAAGTTCCTGCGTGTAACTACCTATAGAACTTTGGACCTCATTTTAAGGTTAAGAGTTATTAATAACTCAACTAACATTTATCAAACATTTTTTATATTACATATATTGTGCTGAGGTGGTTTTATAGATAAAGGTAAAAAAAATCCCTGTTTTCAAGGAACTCACATGGAGGAGACAACGTATAACTATCTGTACTTAAACAAGGAATATGTCATTTGTCATCTATAAAATAAGATGCTTCACTAGCTTATTTCCATTTGTAAAATTATTGATTCTGTTTAATTTATTTAAGAATATAATGTTTAAATCATGCTAGCAGACAATTATTACATATATATGTATACATATATATATGTTTATATATATTTCAAGTATATGAATAAAATATGTGCATGTTTATAGGCATATGTAACCTATGATTTCATTGGTATTGAAATTAACATGTCTCTTAGGGCTGGACCCATACCTAACACCACATACCAAGATAAGATCTAAATGGGTTCATGATCTAGGTTTAAAGAGTGATATTGTAATCAAATTAGAGGGACATAGGGTAGTTTACCTCTCAGACCTGTGGAGATGGAATAAATTTATGTCCAAAGAAGATCTGGAACTCTTAATTGAACACCAGATGGATGATTTTGATTATATTAAGTTAAAAAGTTTCTGTACAAACAAAACTAATGCAGATAAGATTAAGAGGGAAGCATCAAATTGGGAAATCATCTTTACATTTAAGGGTTCTGATAAAGGCCTCATTTCTAAAATATATAGAGAACTGTCTCATATATATAAGAATTCAAGCCATTCTCCAATTGATAAATGGTCAAAGGATATGAACAGACAATTTTCAGATGATGAAATCAAAACCATCTCTAGTCACATGAAAAGGTGTTCCAAATCACTATTGATCAGAGAAATGCAAATTAAGACAACTCTGAGGTACCACTACACACCTGTCAGATTAGCTAAAATGACAGGAAAGGTGTTGGAGGGGATGTGGAAAGACTGGGACACTGATACATTATTAGTGAAACTATGAATGGATCCAACCATTCTGGAGAGCAATTTGGAGCTATGCTCAAAAAGTTATCAAACTGCATACCCTTTGACCCAGCAGTGTTTCTATTGGGCTTATATCCCAAAGAGATCTTAAAGGAAGGGAAGGGCCCCACATGTGCAAGAATGTTTGTGGCAGCCCTTTTGGCAGTGGCTAGAAACTGGAAACTGAAGGGATGCCCATCAATTGGAGAGTGGCTGAATAAATTATGGTATATGAATGTTATGGAATATTATTGCTCTGTAAGAAACGACCAGCAGGACGATTTCAGAGAGGCCTGGAGAGACTTACATGAACTGATGCTGAGTGAAATGAGCAGAACCAGGAGATCATTATACACAGCAACAACAATACTATATGATGATCAATTCTGATGGATATGGCTCTCTTCAACAATGAAATGCCTCAAACCACTTCCAATTGTTCACTGAAGGAAGCCTGTTGTTTGCTTGCATTGTATTTCCTTTATTTGATTATTCTTTCTTGCAGATATGATGTCTCCTGCACAAAAATGATGTGTGGAAATAAGTATACATATATTCGATTTGTCAAGTATTTTAACATAATTAACATGTAGTGGATATCCTGCCATCTAGGGGAGGGGTGGGGAGTAGGGGGGAATAATTTGTAACAGAAAGCTTTGTAAAAGTTAATGTTGAAGAATTACCCATACATATGTTTTGCAAATAAAAAGTATTAATAAATAAATATATATTTAAAATAATAAAATAATAAAAAAGAGAGATTAACATGTCTCATATGCTAAATGGACATTGTACAACATATATTTTTCCCATATGACTTTATTCCTGATTATGAGACTGTTTTCTATCTACTGGTATATATTTTTCTGTATCATCCATCCATCCATCCATCCATCCATCCATCTATCCAGTCATCCATCCCTTTATTCATTTATATATACGTCTATAATATAAATTTCTTTTTTGCTAGAAAGAAAACCAAAGAAAAGAGACAAGGCAAAATGTGTGTTAATATGTGTGTTTGTATGTATGTCTATTTTAGAAGGCGCTGCCAACTGAACAATGAGTACTCATAGTAGATTAGGAGGAAATGACTGGACTGGATTACATTTGGAAAATTGTACAGTTATTTCAATAACCCTTAGCTCTTGCATGTTTCAAAAAACTACTTCTTTAATAGCAATTTTCTCCTTGTGATGTTATATACCTGCAAATTTAAGAATATCATAGTCACAGAAGAAGCAAAATTGTTAGTGACCCAAAGGGCATATAAAGTGACTTGACAGATATGGTAATTACAAGTAGATTCAGTCATTTTATGAATAATGACTTGTACCCAATATAAGACAGAATTCAAGATATCTATGGCTAGAAAAGGAAGATGATAGGTTTTGTAGAAACATGAGAGACAATTGGTGGACAGTTCTGATATTGTACTGATTATATTTAGTACATTATAAGAAACAGATGAAAGCTTCCAGTAAATTGGCTAGATTACCCATGGAAATTTAATGGAATGATATGAATGAAAATTGGTCAGAAAGGATGTAAGATTAAGCTGTGAAGTGAACTGAAGAAGATAATAAGATATTAGTAAGATCACAGATCCTTCAGAATGCAAGAATGCCATACTGTACACTGGGGTAATAAATTATATCCAGAACTCATTGAATGAACATATACTTAATTTGACATGCAGAACTTATTAGGACTTGACTACTTCCAAAATTACAAAAATCCATCTGTGATCATCAGCCAGGTTAGAAAACGAAGCAAATGAGGGCAAGACAATAAGTTGTTTAGCTACCTTTTATTTCTATTTCATTCAGTGTTAAAAGACTGGCTTCCTTTCCCTCCCCCAATTCCGTATCACTTATCCCTTCCACAAACATGGGACATTGTTTATAATGAAAGCAAGCCATAGTGCCTGGGTGAGTTAGTATAAATATTTCATCATTACTGGAAACAATACTCAAAGCACAAATCCAAATAACTGTGAGCCTTGACAGTCAAAGGATAGAGTGTCATTATCAATCATCATTCCTTATATTATCATTGAATTTCTGTCATCCCTCTTAGATTTCTTTTATTCAGAACCTTCTTTCTTCTGATTTTAAAGCTCTTGTTCTTTTATCTAGGTTACTCTGTTTCCTCTCCTTTGTCCAGGTACAGACCTGTTGTTTTGCCCTAGATACAAATCCCAGCTGTGTTGATTTTGCTTTTCTTTCTCTACCCAGTGTTTTGAACAGTTCCTGGCAAATGGGGTCGGGAGTGCCTAATAATACATGTTGATTTATGGACTTTGGACAAGTGATATCTCAGTGCTTCAGGTCCTTCAATTGTTACTTAGCAGGTGATAACCATAGCTTTCCTGCTTACCTCACAGGACAGTTATGAGGATTAAATAAAATGCTTATGAAAGTATTCTGTAAATTCAAATGTATTATACAAATGGAAGATACCACTGACATTTTCATCATTAAGTCCTAGTTCTGGTGCAAGATTCAAATACACATCCAAAGATAAATATAGCTTAAACCCAAGTAAGACTTTGCTAACACACATTTCTTTTAAAAAACACAGATCAAAGTAATTGAAGAGAAAATTCCAATTGCTAGTTTTTTAAGTTTATTTTGATCAATTGTCTGCAATGATTGAACTCTGAATAATCACTTCCATTTCCCTTTTCTTATGTAGTCTCCACCTGAATGTTCTCAGTATAATTCTTCTTTTAAAGCCATCCAGAAACTGCTAGCACTTCAATTTTCCTCTTGCCAAGAGCAGGCATTATACTAACTATACATTTTACAAATCATCACACCTACTGTGTAGGTGGCAATGACTTCACACACATGCTCTTTCTCTATTTTAACTCACTGCAGATGGCACCCTCAGGGCTGGGAGACCCGTCCATGGCAGGAATGAGAAAGATTAGTTTTTTTTTTTTAATGGATTTAGACGTCAAATTAAATGTGAAATTAGCACCAAGCATTCCAATCTATTTTCAGTAATGACACTTAATGTTACGGTTTAGGGAGCGATTGCTTTCTGCAGAAGGTTCCAATTGAGTCATTTTCTGGTGCTAGGAGACCTCTGATATGTGCCCTGGCACCACAAGCCAAAAGAGTAATTATAATACCTTCAGGGTTAAGTAGGGGTTGATTAGATGGGTTTGGGGGTAGAGAATGGGAAGCTGTGGTATTTTTAAAAATCTCCAAAGCTTCATCTTATAATAATCACTGCTTATTATTGGTGATTTTTTCCCAGCAAAAGTAGAAAACATGTTGGTTTGAAAGGAAAAGAAAAAAAAATAACATCCATATTCTCTACCAGTAAAATGATTTTTAAAATTTTAAGAATACTAGAGCTGATCCATCGCTGCAGATATAAATTTTCAAGGCATGAGTCCCAAAATGTATATGGATATATTGCTCCCAGGGGGCTGCTGAGTATATCAGAACAGCAAAGCAAGTAGATGGGGAAAAGACCAAGAGACATGAGGTCACTATAGTCTCTGAGAAGGTTGCTTATGGTCTAATTTTTTTGAGCAGCCCTGGGTAGTGATTGGTTTTTAATATGAAATTAATCAAAAGCACAGAGATGTCACAAACGCTGAAAAGCATAGTATCTTAATGATCAGCTAACTTAGACCTTTAATTTTACTCTGAAGTTCAAAGAAGTTAAGTAATACACCTAAGGACATACAGCGATGTTTATAACTAAAATGGGATTAGAGTATAGATCTACTTACTGATGGGACACTATTTTGTTTCCCCCCCCCCAAAAAAAAAAAAAACCAAAGCAATGAGCCTCTGTATATATTCCCATTAAAGTCATAATAAGGGACTTTTTCATATTTAGTGATTGAAGAAAAAAGAAAAAAAATTGGTTGAAAGAAGAATGCTTTGTTTCCCCAAAGAGGTGATTAAGAATTTTGGAAAAGACATCTTCCTTACTCTAAGGAAAGACCTATGTTAAAGCAATCATAAATGAAGGTTTGAGTGTTTTTAAAGTATAGAGGCTTTTGATATCAATTCATTTAAAATGTGGATATGTGATTGGGTAGCCATAAAGTAGATTTTGGAAGAGAATGACCATATCTAGAATTGGAATTAATAAAATTCGATTGGAAAGATATATAGCTATAAGACATTGTCAGTACTGAGGAATTTGGAGGTGAGTGAGAAGGGAGAGTAAGAAGAAAGAACACAAAATCATTAGTATGAAAGGAATTGAGGAAAGAAGAGAGTATCATCACAAATCTATGATAAAAGAATTTTCAAAGCTTAAGTTCATTTGACATTTGGAAATCAAAAATTGAATATTGAATAGCAATGGTTATCACCTTCAGTAGGTGTTTGTTATATTTAAATTTGAATCATTGGCTACATTGATATTATGGTGATTGAGTGCATTTATACCTTTATCAGGCTAACTGAGCAATATAGAATTATATTTATGATATTCTTTCACTTTAAGGACTTTGTACCCTGAAATTTCCTCACACTGTAGGCATATTTAAATGTGCATTGAAAAATTTCTGTGTGAACTGGACAGCTTTGAACAAGTGATGGTATGAAAGGATTAGTAGAGAAATTGGGAAGTAGAGAAGACCAACACTCTAGCAAAACTGTCATATGCTCCAACCTCTTCAATTTATAGATGAGGATACTGGGGCTCAGAAAGATCATTTGAAATGTCTCAGATCACAAAATTAGTTAAGGATCAGTCTCTAGATTGAACCAAAATCCTGTGATTCCAGAGCCAGTGACCATTGTCCATTTGTTCCTGGCTCTGCCCAGGGATTTCACATTTCTTGTGGACATGCTTCTTATCACAAACCTCCATGGCAGCTATAAATGCGATCAAAATTCAAGTACATCTGAATGTTGCACTACTTTGCAAAGTGCTTTTATCTTCTTCCTTAAAATTCAGGGCACAAAACAAAGTTAAGGAGGGGAGGTAAATAAAGAATAGGTCCTGGTTTTTCATGACTCTTGTAAAGAGAACTTTAACTGTATGTTGATGAGGAAGTATGACCTGGAAAATTAGCAAAATATCCATGATGATGATGGTACTCTAAGGAAGTATGACATATATACATATATATATATATAATATATGTATGTTATATATATATTATATCTATATATAGTTATAGCTATATCTTGATCTTTCAAGACCCTTTCTACTTTTTATAATTTAATGATTTTATATTTTTCAATTTGTTTATTAGTTTCCTTTTCCAGAGGAGGAAAAGTTGTCTTTTGGAGAATATTTTCAATCAGATCCTTTCCACAATGTTTGTTTGTTTTCTTTTCTGTATTCTCTTCTGTCCGTCTCTCCTCTCTTCTCTTCTCCTCTTCCATTTATTTCTAGGATTACTAGTCTGAGGTCTGCCAGATTAGATAGTTATAAAAGACAACCCCAGGGAGGATTCTGGGAAGATGGCTGAGTATGATGGCAAGTTTCAAGCTCTCCCAATTTCCCCCAAGTAGAAAAAAAATACCTCAGGGCGAACATAGACTGGTGAAAATCAAGAAGATTTGGGGCAGAACAGGGATCGTCCTGATGCAACAGGAGAAGAGCTGAAGAAAGTCCCTGGGCTGGGAATTAGCCGGTCTGAAGTGCAAACGCCCTTGGGCTCACTCTCCAGAAACATCACGTGGGGACCCTTCGGGCCAGCTGGATGTGGCGGGAGCCACAGCAGAAACCACAGTGACTGCCATCTCCCAGACAGGGTTGAGTCCCGGAACATGAAGTAAACCTCAGACCCAGCCGTGCTGCTGAGATGAAGCCGTCGCTGAGAAGGAACTAGCACCCGGAGAGTGCAGAGACAGTGGGGCCGGGGCTCTGCTGACTTCGGACCCCTGCAAAAGGGTGGAGGTCTTGGTTTGGGATTTCTGGTCCGAGTGGAGAGCTGAAGGGAAGCTTGAGGCACCGGCCCCTCGCGTTTAGAGGTGCTTATACTAATACCTTTTTATTATTAAAAAAAAATGGCAAAGAAGAAAGAACGCCATCATTGAATCATCATGGGAACAGGGAAGACTGGGGTTCATCTTCAGAGAACACTTTCGTTAAAAAAACAAAAACAAAAACAAAACAAACAAACCTATCTCAGAGTTATGGAAAATGTCTGCCTGATCAGAGAGAATTTATAGAACTCAAAAAAGAATTTAAAAAAAGGCAAATCCAGACTCAAACACTTAATACTTCCTGTGTGGCTCTGGGAGTCATGTAATCCCAGTTGCTTAAATAAAAAAAAAATTAAAAAGCAAATGACAGATATGGAGGGAAAACTAATAAATAAATAAATAAATAAATAAATAAATAAATAAAAATACAAGAAAAACAAGATTAAGAAAAAAAACTTAACCAACTAGAAAAAGAGGTACAGAGTCAAAGATGAAAATGATTCTTTGAAAATTAGAATTGGGCAAGGGGAATCCATGAGAAACCAAGAAATAAAACTGAATATAAAAATGAGAAAATAGGACAGAATGTGAAACATCTTACAAGAAAAATGACTAATCTTGAGAAAGGATCAAGAAGAGAAAACATAAGAATAATTAGATCAGGAAAGCTATGACCAAAAAAGAGAACCTTGACAAAATCATGCAAGAAATATTCCAAGAAAATTGTTCTGGGGTGATAGAACATGAGGGGAAAGTACAAATAGATCACCACTTCAAAAAGATCCTTTGTGGAAAACACAGGAATATTATTGCAAAATTTCAAGGCACCCCCCCAAAAAAATTCAAACACACTAGATCTATAATTAGAATTACAAGACTTATCAGTAGCTACAATAAAAGACCCCAGGGCCTGGATTTGTTTCTACAGAGAAGCAAAAGAATTTGGCCAGCCAAAAAATATCATATCATATAGACCTTCAATGAATTTGCAGATTTTCAGGACTTTCTATCAACCAAACTTGGAGTTAACAGAAAATTTAATATATAAAAGCCAATATTAAAGATAAGTTTTGAGGAACTCAGCATGGACAAAATTTTGAACAAGGACAAATCGTTTGTTTTTTTTTTTTAACATGGGAAATGTAAGTTATATATTTAAGATTCACACCAACAATAGGGTAGTTCAGAAGAAAGATTTGTAGACAAGATAAAAATAGTAATCATTATACAAATGAAATACAGAGGAAGAATAGACACAGAGGCATTAGAGGGGAGGGGGTATTTGACAGAGGTAGGGGAGTTCTGAAAACTTACTCACATTGGGAATGGGTTTAATAGGCAACACTACACATATACCATGAAGGATATAGGACATTCCAAAAGCTATAAGGAAGTAACAGGAAAGAATGGGAAGATGGGGAAGCAAAGGGTGATAGAAGACTAGGGAGGAATTCTTGGGTGGGGGGATGTTAAGTAAGAGCAAGGCAAGTTATGAAGCATAATTTAATTAAAGAGTCAGCAGGGATAGGAAAGATGTGTGTGTATGTGTGTGTGTGAGAATTTTTTCTTAACTATAGCTTGCTTGGGGATGGGGGAATGAAAAGGGTAAAAAGAATTAAGTACTGTGCACAGCAGAGAATCAAAAAAACAATTTACAAGAAAATTAAGAAAAATGGACATTCATAAATTTAATTTCTTCTACTTATGTGTATATATATATTATACACACACACACACACATATATATATATATATATATATATATTTGTTGTTTTATATTTTGAATCCTCTTGGATGTTTTGCTGGTCACATGACAGTGTTCTCTTTTGTTTTGCTTTATTTTGTTTGTATTCTTTTTTATGCTTTTCTTACTCTGTTTTTTCAAATAAAATAAGTTTTTTTAAAAAGACAAGCCCAGTTGGTCTCTGGGCCAGGATGAGTAATTACAAAAGCAGAAATTTGAAAAGCTAACATTGGCAACATATGATAAAATGATAGCAAGACATTCTAAAAGTTTCATTTCCTCATCTTTATTTCATTTTTAGACACAAAAGCAACACACATTATTGCTATGGTTCTTCTCTGAAGTGATACCCGCTTTATTGGTGAAATTTGTTCATAACTATCACAATCCTGACCCAATATCTTGGTGCTTTCCCTCTATCATCATGCTCTGCTGCAGCCTGAATTACTCCCCTTAGTCCCCCAACTCCTTATATCCAACTTTAGCTCTGGTAACAGTAATCAAATAAACATTGATATCCTTATTAAGGAGAGATTGATGGTTCCTGGCATCATCCCTGTTACTTCTTAATCCAAAATACAAGCTGTCCCACTCGCTACAATACACACGCTCATATCCTCACACCATTCTGTTATATAACTTTTTTTTTCTTATTAGAGTGTAAAATCCTTGAGGAATTTCTTTAAAATTGCATATCTAATACATTGATCCATATTTAGCACATAGTATATACTTAATAAATGTTTTGTCTTTCTTCTCACATATATTCAGGTTCTATGAGAGATACTTAGGAGCTTTATGATATATCCCAGATATATCTTAAATAGATGCATGACAAGTAGGAATGATGGTGAAAACAATAAATCATAAAATTGAACACATGAGTATAGGAAGGCACGAGAAGAAATGCAGTGCAATTTTAAAATTGATTGCTTATGGGATAAACAAATATGGTGTTACTTTCTGTATTGCAAGAGTACATCAGATGCACTGAGGATATTACTTTTCCATCAAGGCTGATGATATTGGATCTGATCTCTCAATTTTGCCAGTTGCTTACAGAAACATAATAATTTTTTTTTATTTTTTATTAAAGCTTTTTATTTGTATAACATATGTATGGGTAGTTCCCCAGCATTGATCTTTACAAAGCTTTCCATTACTGTAATAAGTTTTCAAACAAAGTTTCAGGCTCAAGTTAATTTTTCTGATGCGGCCTTGCCAAGTAGGTTTGCTCAATATCTTACATTCTGAATCAAGCAACTATTCAAATGTTTTACAATTTCTAGTAAGGCTGAAGAATGTTCCCTTTTAATATATAAAGAAAATGAAGCTTAATCAACATTGAACTGTCTAGAGCCACATGGCTATTTTAAACTACACTTGAAACTCCATTCAAAATTTTCTAACTTCTAATTCAATGTTATATCTACTCTAATTTATAGATAAAAGTGGAACCATCTCTAATGTTGAATATTGAGTATTGGTCAAAAAAGTGTCCCTGGAAAATGTAGCAATATAAGAAGACAAGTTCAGAAGGACACTTAACATGAGAAACTGATTTCAATTGTTCATATTTTAAGAGTATACCCACATTTACACATACAAAATAAACAACGTTGATATGGCATAATTATTTAATTAATTCATCAGTAACAATTGATGTTGTCATAAAACTAACTCTATAGATTAGGAATGTATATTGAATATCACCAGAGCTTCAATAACTATATTACCTGAATAATTATAATAATAATAATGGTAATAATAATGATATTTATAAAGTCTTTGATTTACACATTTCTTTACATATATTGTATCATTTAATCCTCATAATTACCTTGTGATAAAGGTGCTATTATCTTCATATTGCATATGAGAAAATTGAACGTCAGAGAGATTAAATGACAGTGTCTCATAACTGACATGTGTCAGAGGTAGAGTAAAAGTGAGGTTACCTCAATTATTTTTTAAAAATTTGTTTATTTTAGCACAACTTTCTTCATGAATCATGTTGGGACAAAAAAAATCATAGCAAAAGGGAAAAACCATGGGTGAGATAAAAAAAAGAAAAAAAGTGAACCTAGCATATGTTGATTTACATTCAGTCTCCTTAGTTCTTTTTCCTGGATGCAGTTGGCATTTTTTGTCAAAAGTCCATTGGGATTGCTTTGAATCATTGAACCCCTGAGAAGAAACAAGTCTTTCATAGTTGATTAGCATACATTCTTGCTGTTATTATGTATAATGTATTTCTGGTTCTCCTTGTTTTACTTGGCACCAATTCATGTAAATCTTTCCAGGTCATTCTAAAATCAGCTTGTTCATCCTTTTTATAGAGCAATAATATTCCATTACCTGCACATACCACAACTTATTCAGCCATTCTCCAATTGATGGGCATCAACTCATTTTTGAGTTCTTTACTACCATAAAAATAGCTGCTACAAACATTTATGTGCATGTGGATCTTTTTTCCTCCTTTATGATTTCCTTGGAATACAGACCCAATAGTGGCACTGGTTGATGAGTTTACAGTTTTATAGCCCTTTGGGCATAGTTTCTGATTGTTCTCCAAAATGATTGGATCATTTAACAACTCCACCAACAATGCATCAATGTCCCAGTGTTCTCAAATCCCCTCTAATACTTATCATTGTCTTTTTCTGTCATTGTAACTAATCTGAGAAGTATGGGGTTGTATCTCAGAATTGTTTTAATTTGCATTTCTCTAATCAATAGTGTTTTAGAGCATTTTTTCACATAACTATAGATGGCTTTAAATTCATCAACTAAAAAGTGTCTGTTCATATCCTTTGGCCATTTATCAATTGGAGAATGACTTGTATTCTTATAAATTTGATACAGTTCCTTATAATTTTTAGAAATGGGACCTTTCCAGAAATACTGATTGTAAAGATTTTTTTCTACCTTTGTACTTCCCTTTTAATATTGTTTCTGTTGGTTTTGTTTGTGCAAAACCATTTTAATTTAATGTAATCAAAGTTGTCCATTTTACTGTTCATAATGGTCTCTAGTTCTTCTTTGGTCATAAAGTCCTCCTTCTTCCAAAGATATGATAGGTAAATTATCCCTTATTCTAATGTGTTTATGGCATCATCCTTTATGCCCAGATCATGTGTCCATTTTGACCTTATTTTGGTATGGGTTGGGAGATATATGTCTCTGCTTTCTCAGCAATTGTGATCAAATAGTGAATTCTTAATTCAGAAGATGTAGTTTGTGGGTTTATCAAATAATGGATTGTTATAGGCTTTATTTATTGTGTCATGTGTATCTATCTATTTCGCTGATCCATCACTCTATTTCTGAGCCATTAACAAATGGTTTTGATGACTACTGTTTTAAATATAATTCTAGGTTTGATACTGCTAAACCACATCTTTTGTATTTTTGTCTTCATTAATTCCCTTAATATTTTTGACCTTTTGTGTTCCAAATGAATTTTGTAATTTTTTTTTCTAATTCTATAAAAATAATTTTTGCAGTTTGATTGATATGGCACTGAATGATTAATTTTAGCAGAATTGTCATTTGTATTCTATTACCTCAGCCTAATCATGAACAAATGATCTTTTTTCTAATTGTTTATAAATAACTTTATTTGGATAAGAAGTGTTTTGTAATTGTGTTCATATAGTTGTTGAGCTTGTCTTGGTAGATAGACCCCCAAGTATTTTATTTTGTCTAAAGAAACTTTAAATGCTGTTTCTCTTTCTATCTCTTACTGGTGGGCTTTGACAGCAATATATAGAAAAGCTGATCATTTGTGGGGGTTTATTTTATATCCTGCAACTTTGCTAGTGCTGGGAATTGTTTCCAGTAGGATTTTAGATGATTTTCTAGAATTCTCTTAGTATATCATCACTTTATCTGCAAAGAGTGATAGATAGTTTTACATCCTCATTGGCTATTCTAATTCCTTTAATTTGTTTTTCTTTTCTTTTTGCTAATGTATTTTTAGTACAATGTTGAATAATAATGGTGTTTCATTCCTGATCTTATTAGGAAGGCATTAACTTCTTTCCATTACAAATAATGCTTATTGTAAGTTTTGGATATAAATTGCTATAATTTATTTGCTAATATTTTATTTAAAGTTTTGCAACAATTTTCATTAGGGAGATTGGTCTGTAATTTTCTTTTTCTGTTTTGACTATTCCTGGTTTAGGTATCATTAGCATTTTTGTGTCAAAGAAGGAATTTAGCAGTACTCCTTCTTTACCTATTTTTTCAAATAGTTCACATAGTATTGGAATTAATAGTTTTTTAAGTGACTTGTAGAATTCACATGTAAATCCATTTGGCCTTGGAGATTTTTTCTTAGGGAGTTCATTAATGACTTGTTGAATTTATTTTTTCTAAAATGGGACTATTTAAGCAATTTATTTCCTCTTCTATTAAGCTGGGCAATTTACATTTTTTTTTTTTTGTAAATTTCATCCATTTGTCAGATGTCCTGCCATACAGTTGTACAAAATACCTCCTAATTATTGTTTTAATTTCTTTTTCATTGGTGGTAAGTTCACCCCTTTTATTTTTGATTCTGGTGATTGTTTTTTCTTTGCTTTTTCTGAACATATTAAAAGGTTTATCTATTTTGTTGGTATTTTCATAAAACTAACTTTTATTTTTTAGTTCAGTACTTAGTATCTATTTTATTTAGCTTTACTTTGAATTTCAGAATTTCTAATTTGGTATTTAATTGGAGGGTTTTAATTTGTTCTTTTTCTAGATTTTTTATTTGTATGCCTAATTCTTTGATCTCCTTTTTTTTTCTATTTTATTCATGTAGCTATTTAGAAAAGTAACATTTCCCCTAAGAACTGCTTTGGCTGCATCCTATTGGTTTTGGTATGTTGTCTCATTATTGTAATTCTCTTGAATGGAATTATGGATTGTTTCTGTGATTTCTTTGACCCATTCTTTCTTTAGAATTAGATTATTTTATTTCGAATTGGTTTTTAGTCTATCTTTCCTTGGCCATCTATTGAATATAAAATTTTATTGCATTGTGGTCTGAAAAGTAAGCATTTATTATGTCTGTTTTTCTGCATTTGATTGTGAGGTTTTTATGCCCTAATATATGGTTAATTTTTGTGTTGGTGCCATATTCTGCCAAGAAAAAGGTACATTCATTTCTGTCCCTATTCACTTTTCTCCAGAGGTCTATCACATCTAGGTTTTCTAGCATCCTATTAAATTCCCTAGTTTCTTTATTGTTTATTTTGTGGTTAGATTTGTCTGATTCTGAGAGGGGAATGTTGAGGTTCCCCACTAAAATAGTTTTCCTGTCTGTTTCTTCCTGTAACTAGCTTAAAATCTCTAAGAATTTGCCTCTTCTATCACTTGATACATACACATTTACTATCATTACAACTTCATTGTTTAGGGTGGCCTTTATCAAGATGTACTTTCCTTTATCTCTTGTAATAAGATCTATTTTTACTTTTGCTTTATCTGAGATCAGAATTACTATCCCTGCATTTGTTTTTTTTTTTTTACTTCAACTGAAGCATAATCAATTCTTTTCCAGATTTTACTTTTATTCTGCATATGTCCCTGTGTCAAATGTGTTTCTTGTAAACAATATATAGTAATATTGTTTTTTTCCATTCTGCTATTTGTTTCCTTTTT
Source organism: Myrmecobius fasciatus (assembly GCA_023553655.1). Taxonomy (NCBI): domain Eukaryota; kingdom Metazoa; phylum Chordata; class Mammalia; order Dasyuromorphia; family Myrmecobiidae; genus Myrmecobius; species Myrmecobius fasciatus. Next base: position 87,925 of record JAJPUD010006407.1, read on the forward strand.
TATGGGAATGTTATGATTACCAATTCGGTATTTCCTTCCACCTTATTTTCTCCCCTGTATATATTTTTATTGTCTCTTTTCACTCTGTCTTCATTCCTATGCCTTTTTTTTTACCCGCTTCACCCACTAATTTATTTTCTATTACCCCACCCCCTTCTCTTATTTGTGTTTTGTTAACCAACTCCACCCAATACTTTCTCTTCTTTCATCCCTTCCCCCTTCTCTTACTTTTTCCCCTAAATGTTCTGCCCTTCATTCTAACCTGCCCCTCCTTTTGCTTTTCTCTTTCCCCTCCTACTTCTTTATAGGATTACATAAATTTCTATATCCAACTGAATGATTAAGTTATTCCCTGTTAGAGCCAAAAGTGAGGAAATTAAGCTTCAGACAATGTTCATCTCCCTCCTATCTTTTCCAGGATTGTAATAGGTGTTTTGCAACTCTTTATGTGAACTAATTATACCTCTTCTTTCTTCTTTTTCCTTTGTATTTTTCTTTGATATCATCACATCAGAACAAATTCACAACTATACCTTCTGTCCATGTGATGCCCTCTTCTGTATGCCCCAGCAACAGATATAATTCTCAAGAATAACCGATAGCATTTTCCCATCTAGTGATATAAGCAGTTTTAACTTTAACATATATTTTCTCCCTGTTTAACTTTCTATGCTTCCCTTGAGTCCTGTGATTGTAGACTAAATTTTCTTTTTAATTTTGTTCTTTTTTTCAATATAAATGACTGAAAACCTCTTACTTCACTGAAGCTCCATTTCCTTCCCTGAAAGATGATGCTAAACCTCTCTGGGTAGTTAATTCTTGGTTGCAACAGCAGGTCTTTTGCCTTCCAGTGTATGGTATTCCAGTCTCTTTGATCCTTTATTGTAGAAGCTGCCAGATCCTAGGTAATTCTGACTTGTTCTTTGATATTTGAATTGTTTTTGTCTGGAGAAATTGCAGTATTTTTTCATTGAGATTTTAATTTTGGAATTTTGCAACAATGTTCTTGGGGGTTTTCCTTGTTGGATGTCTTTCCAAAGATGAGAGATGGATTCGTTCAATCAGTATTTCTAGACAATTGGGACAATTTTCCTTAATGATCTCTTATAGAATGCTATCCAAGCCCCTTTTTGGTTCATGGCCTTCAGGTAGGCCAATATTTTTAAAAAATTGTCTCTTCTGGATTTATTTTCCAGGTCCATTGTTTTTCCAATGAGGTATTTCATATTTTCTTCCATTGTTTCTTTCTTTTTAGTTTCTTTGAGTGATTCTTGCTATCTCACAAAGTCATTACTTTCACTTGCCCTGTTCTATTTTTTAATGTTTGAGTTTCTTCAGTTAGCTTTTGTATATCTTTTCCCATTTGGTTAATTCTACTGTTTAAGGAATTGTTTTCTTCAAACATTTTTTTTCTTTCTTTTTCCAAGTTGTTGACTCTGTAGTGAATACCTCTCATTTCCTTTCACATTTTTTCTTCTACCTCTCTTATTTGCCTTTTGAAGTCTTTTATGAGCTTTACCAAGAAGCCTCTTTGAGGTTGAGACCAATTCATATCACTCTTTGAGATTTTCTCTGTGAACGTTATGTTCATGTCTGAGTTTGTGTGTTGCTCTGCCCTGTCACCATCATAGCTTTCTATGATCAAGATTCTTTTCTGTTTCTTGCTTGTTTTCTTTCCTTTTCCTTTGTTATTTCCTCTTTTTTTCTTTTAAGGTGGATCTCTGCTCATGTGGTAAAGTTGGTGCTGTCTCAAGCTTCCTGTGCAGCTTGGAATCTTAGCTTTGATCACAGGCACCCTTTGTGTGTTTAGGGGGTAGCTTTTCCTACTCTCTTCAGGAAACAGCCTGTTTTCCCAGAGTTTGCCCTGGAAGCTGGGGTGGAAGCTGTCCCACTGATTTGCTCTTCTACTGAGCCTGGACTAAGGGTCTTAGATAATGATTTGCTGTGATTAAGAGTCTCTCACAGGCTTTCTCACAATCTATCTAAGCTGGGGTGAACACCCTTTTCACCCCAGTGAGACTGACCTTTCTTGAAGTTTTTTTCCAGTCTATAGTGAGCTTGAGAATATTTTCATTCTGTCACCCTCTATTCAAAGTCTTGTTTTCATGTGGTTTATGAGGGAACTGGGAGAGCTTAAGTAGCTTCCTGACTTTATTCCACCATCTTGGCTCTACCCATGGAATTTTTTCCCAAATCTTAATCAGTACTCTATCTTTTGTGCGACTTGTTTGCATATATACAGTAAGCTACAATGCATAAGGCCCCGGGATAATTAATGCATTCTTCTAGTTGCCCCTTGGAAATTGAAATTCTTTTTTTTTTTCTGCATAGGAAAATCAGACTGTGAAATCTGGACTGAGAAAGCGTTACATGGCATAGAGATCAGAAATTCTTACTGTCAACTTAACATGATTCCCTAGATCAATTGGAAATCTAGATTCATCATTTGAGTGATGTGGCTGATGATGTTAATGTTGCCTATCACTGACTACAGTGGATTAAGGAAACTATGTACAGTGTTGGATTGGATTCAGGAAGGACTAGCCTCAAATTGCACTTCAAACATTTATAACTGTGTGACCCTAAGTAAGTCACTTATTTCCCTAGGTCAATATTCATTATGTCTAGAGATAATAACTCCATATCTGTTTCATAGGATTATAATGAAGATCAGATTAAATAGCATATATTAAGTGCTTTGTAAATTTTAAAGTGCTTTGTAAGTTAGCTATTATTTTAATGGATGAGTAGTAAAAACTGCATTTAATTTATACATTGACATTTGTCCTATTTTTTAAGCTGAATTCCTGCTCTGAAACAATAGATTGTAGGATTATACTCTGAATTTTTACTAAAGCAGGACTATTCACTAATATTTATATAAATAAGAAGATATCTAGTTTGATTTTTTTTCTTAAGACTTTCTCTCTCACCTCTCACTCATAGAGGTATTCTGTAGTGCCCACTAATTAAGAATATTCCCTAATTATAGAAGAATTCATCATTTGAATTTGCAGATATTTTTTTCATGTTCCAAACTACTGCCAAACTACCATTTTTCATAGGTAGGGAAACGAAGATTTCTTTATCCTAAGAAAATAAAGTTTCATCTATGCAAGAGCAATTAATTTTCTTCATTTAACCAGAGCACTAAAAGTCTTACTTTTGCTCCCCACTCTAAGAGGTTGGAGAACACAGCGTATAAGGAATTTTTTTTTCTTTCCTGTTTGCCCACAGATTCAGATAGCTCCATTATGGAATACACCTATCAATAGTATATAAGAGAATTAATAATCTTCCTATTTATGATAAATGACATGTGATATTAGTAATATGCACAAAATTTTTCACAATCTGTTTTTGGTTCAGAGCTTCTTTAAAAATTAGTGTGTTGGAGACAAACTCTGCACTGAATTATATATAATGCCAATCTTTTTTCCCCTTTTTCTCTTTCCTAGTGCATGATGTCTTAACTGTTTTGCCTCCAGTGTAGAGAAAAACAATTCCTCTTAAATGATCAATAACTTATTCAGAAGTAGATTAATTCATTTATTTAATATTCTATAAACATTTAATAAACACCTGCTCTTAGATACTGTGTCAGGCACTGGAGGCAAACAGATCAGGTAAGGCATAGACTTTGTCATTTATACCACTTCAAAGTGGAGGAATTGAAAAAATACTGATCTTGGAGTCATTAAATAAGCATTTATTTTCAAGGGTAGGAAAAGAAAGGAATAGAAAGAAAATAAAGGTCATGCCTTCAAAGACATGATGCTTTATCAGAGAGAGGTAATGTATATCAAACACATAGAAAATAAAAAAAAAACATGGTATTTGGGCGAGGATGGGGAAGCAACATCTAGGTGATCAGAATAAATTTCAAAGAGTTGTCTCATTTTTATTTGTTTTTGCTAAAAGTTTCACAATTATCTGCTCAGCTGAGATATGAGCAAGAATACACTGTAATGGTAACCCACTCCCTCATCAGGGTCCTAATCTCTTCTACTATGCTACTGACAGCATAAATAAGATTCAGGACTTGCAAATGTGTCTGTTTTGGTAAATGAGTCCTGGAGCCAAATCACATCTCTGCATCCAGCCAGTGGCTGACAAATATGCCTGACTCTTGTTGACACATAGCACATTCTTATGCTGCAGTTTAATTGGCATTTCTTGTGGGGTTTGTTTTTGTTTTTTTTAAAAAAAAAGGATGCCATAGAAGGAGGAAAACAAGTTAGCTGTAGGGATCAGATCTGAGCTTCATAGCTCTCTGTTTAGTGTCTGACTTGCATCTGTTCAAGTCGGTTTGTTTTATTAATGCTTACTGGCCTAAAGCTAACTCAGTGATGTTAAAGATGCAATGTTAGCACAGCACTGACATATAGATTTGTTTTCTATGAGAAAGAAATTAACGATTGTGCAGGATATTGAACGCCTGGCTTTTCTCCAGCTTTCTACCCTCCAACTTTAAAGATTGGAGCTGTGATGGAGCTTAGAAAGTATCACCCATGAGTATTGGTCTGTGAAAGAATCTCAACAGGAGGGGTACATGAGAAATGGGGAAAAGGCCAATGCTGAGATATTGACCTCATCCCAAAAAGTAGATTTACTTTTTCAACATCGGTAAGAAGGGCCTTAATCCAGAAAGAAGGACCAAAGGAAGGGGACTGCATGAGGAATACAATGAAAAGAGTAGTTTCTTGAATCCCCTAAATCTTGACAAGTAATCATTAGATTTCCTAAAGAGAGAGCGTAAATTTGCTTCTGGCTGCAATAAAATGATACATGGGTTTATTTCTCAGACCTGACCGCTTGGATAAAGCCATGATTGGGATAGGATAGAATCTGTATCTGCATGAGTTCCAGTAAGCAAACCAGAGCTGCAGAGGAGAAATTTCACTGGGATATCCCTATACCAGCAATTCAGCAAAGGTCAGAGAAAATCATTATATGCATAAGAAAGACTCTTAGCAAACAAGGACTGAAAGAAACAAATGAGAGAGTAGTGTTAAACATGTGAATTAAAATTCTTTTTTTTTTTAATTTTATTTTATTTGCATAACATATGTGTGGGTAATTCTTCAAAAAAAACCCTTACATAGCTTTCCGTTACAAATTTTTCCCCCCCAACTTCCCCACCCCTTCCCTAGATGGCAGGATATCCACTACATGTTAATTATGTTAAAATATTGGCAAATCGAATATATGTATACATATTTCCAAACTTCTCATTGTTGTGCAAGAAAAATCTTATCTACACAAACGATATATCAGATAAAGGAAACACAATGTAAGCAAACATCAATCAAGGAGTATGAGAATGTTATGTTGTGGTCCACATTTCGCATCCCTCTCTCTGGGTGTATATGGCTTTCTTCAGTGAACAATTGGAGGTGGTTTGAAACATTTCATTGTTGAAGAGAGCCATGTCCATCAGAATTGATCGTCATATAGTACTGTTGTTGCCGTGTATAATGATCTCCTGGTTCTGCTCATTTCACTCAGCATCAGTTCATGTAAGTCTCTCCAGGCCTCTCTGAAATCATCTTGCTGGTCATTTCTTACAGAACAATAATATTCCATAATATTCATATACCATAATTTATTCAGCCATTCTCCAATTGAAGGGCATCTATTCAATTTCCAGTTTCTAGCCACTACAAAAAGGGCTGCCACAAACATTCTTGCACATGTGGGGCCTTTTCCTTCCTTTATGATTT
>JAJPUD010006407.1:103647-130750 GCA_023553655.1 Myrmecobius fasciatus
GGAGGAGTTCACAGAGAAAGCTGTCCGCAGTTCGCCATCTTGGCTCCGCCCCCCGTGAATTAAAATTCTTAAAAGACCTTAGCACTTACAAACTGAGTCAACAAGTATTGAAGTTAACTATTGAAGCAGAAGGAAGATAAAAGTAAAATCACAACAGAGTCCAAGGAGACTTCCAATGATATAATGGAAAAAAATGTTAGGCCTAGAGTCAGGATTCAAATCCTGCCTCAGACACTTCTTACTGTGAGAATCTCAACAAGTCACTTAATCTCAGCTTGCCTTCTGTTTCCTTAACAAGAATGGAGGGTAATAATGTCATCTACTTCCTAGAGCTCTTATGAGAATAAAATGAGATATTTGTAGAAAGTACTTTACAAACCTTAAATAATTATATTAATGTTTATGATCATGATGATATTTGGGTCCCAGAAATCAAGAATTCAGGACCAAACAAGAAACAAGCATTTAACCAGACAATTATTGCAATATTCTTTCTTCAACAATCTATATAGAAGCATGCCAATTTTTAAGCCACTTTAGCTTTCTTTGAATTTTGATCAATGGGAGAATTCTGACATCACTCCACTCCTCACTATTTTCCATAGGAGCAATAAAGTTTATGTAGCAATAGAAGATTATAGACAAGCTTACAAACTTTTTAGACTAAGAAATTCCAAAATAACTAGGACATCTCAAAATTCCAAATCCCTAGTACAGTCCAAATCCTAAGAAAGGTGCAGAGTTTTTAACCAGCCTTCTTTGATCAAATTGAATGCCTAGTTAGCAGGAGAGAGCTCTAAAAATATAGTAGATATATTACTCTACTTCCTGTTCCATATAAATTTTATATAGCTCAAAATGAGGCAGAAGGAGGGGCTTAGTGATCTCAGAAACTGACTTTACTGCCTTAATTACTATGAGAATATTCTACAGTTTATCATTATATGAGGGTTTATATGACCCTCGACTCTTGCCACCAAAGGATAATAACAACAACAAATCACATTTATCTAGCATTTTTGTGAAAATCCTGCTAAGCCTCAGCTCTTAAAGGGTGATAATGCACTACCTCATTGAGTTGTTGTGAAGACCAAAAGAAATAATACAGATGAAAAATTTTTATTAAGGGCTTGTCCTGGGTCATGTGGTTAGTAAGTGGCACAATAAGGATCCTAGCCAAAACCTTCTGATTTTAAGTCATGCTATTTACTACAAAATGCTATCTCTATGGAATATAATGGAATATAAACTCTCAGCTCTGACTCAAAGTATTAACCATATTAAGAATTTCCATCTCATTTGCATCTTATATACAAGGAATAATAGGTATTTGTGTTAAGGACAGAATCATTAGGCAAAAACAATAATGATAAGAAAATAATCAAATAACATAGATTTATTGGTAACAGTATATCCAAGAGATTAAGAGCATAGGGGGTGCTTTTATCACTGCAGCTAATTTGAGATACAGACCTTGAAAGAGAAAGGATAATATGTGAGAAGAAAATAACACTTCTACTGTCTCCAAGTCATATATATTTTTCAATATATCATTTAAAAAGTGAACCTATATTGAGGCCCAGCCAGATGGATGAAATATATTCCCATAAAGGGGCTAAGACTGGTACTGATATTAAATGGGACTAAAACAATGGATGATATAAGAAAATAAAACATTTTTAATTTCTATAAGAAGAATTAAACTTACTTTGCTTGCCTTTAAAAAGAGGAATTTTTAAATGAAAGTTGTGGAGAAATGGATTTCAGCTTTAAATATAGGAGTGGGGGGCAGGGGAGGGAGGAAACAGTTTCCTAATCAGTAATGTTATCGGAGAGTAGATCCTCAAGTAGAAGCTGGATTAATACTTTTCATGGATGACAAACAAGTAATTCATATTCCTGAAATAGATGAATTCTGAAATCTTCTTAAAATATAAAATCATGTAATTCTATGATTTAAACATCTTAGAATTTGGAAATCATTCTTAAAATCCTTTAGAATCTTCAAATTATATTCATATTCTGATATCTAACTTGTTACTAACAGATTACATAGTTCAGGTAACCGTGTCTTTGTGTTTTTTTATTTAGAAATTAAAGCATGTCCAGAATAGTGTTATTAGTTGAAAAGAGTAGACTGCCTTTCTATTAAGGCAGAAGATAATCACCAAGTAGGAATCATCTGTTTCAAACTTGGTTGTCAAACAGCAATAGAATTAATATTACCTACACCAAGGACATTCTTCATATCAACAGGAACCTGGAAATCGAGGTAAAGCCATTGTTTTGTTATACATTAAAACATTTTTGGAAAGAAATAATTGTTTCTAACATTAGTCACACTTGACAAACATTTTCTCTGTTAAAAGTCCATATTACTTTTGTCACTCTTCCTACTTGGTAACACTGTTTAGACCAGTTGAAATTGTATGAATTCCCGCTTGATTTCTTGTCCCCAATTTTTACTGTTCATTAGGTTACCTTTAATAATATTATATCCCCCAAGTAGTGATATTTCTAACTTAGAAATATGGTAGAAAGAGCTTGGAGTTAATACTCAAACTCTGCTAACCACTGAACTTTAATTTCTGCATTTTTAAAATGAAGTCAATGATTCCTATAGAACTTAACTTAAAATATTGTTGCCAATATCATATGAGAAAATTTCTAAACTTTAAGACAGATTTGAATGACAGTTGTTATTCAGATAGTTGATTTCTTTCAGCACCATCTGATAGTCATAAATAAAAACTATGCTTGTCAGTGTAGAGACTTTTTTTTCTTTTTATCATTTTTGTTCCCACTTTTTTCTTGATTCTTGTAGTTTCTTTCTTCCTCACTCTCAGGAGGTATTACTTTATTTCACTAATGGATATCATTAAACAACTAGAAAGGTTGCTGATTTCTGGCTTATAAATCATTTCCTAGTTATAGATTATAAATTTAATGGACTGTCATGTTCTTCATTCTGTTTGATTGTTCACCCTTCCCAAACAAAAGAGATGTAATTTGGAATCTTAAATGCTCTCTCAGAAGTGACAACAGTGCAAACTACAGGCGTGAAAATCAAGTTTCATTTCCAGGTGAAAGCAAGTATTGTGTCTCTATATGCTGTGATTGGAAGTAAGGGAATGTTGACCAAGCACTGATTTTACTGGTTTCTATCCCTCAATTTTTGTCCCTCCATCTGCTCTATTCATGCCACAGATTCCACATTAATTTGCCTCTGCTTTCTGCCCTTTGGTTTATAAGCAGCCTTGTAAGCATTGTAATTTTCGATCTTAATAATGTTATTCATGTGATGCTTTAGTTTTCAGCACTCTGAGCTATGACAGTCACTCAGATTAGCAGGTATAGTTAATACCTACAAGGGACTTCAGAGCTTCACTTTAGAATCACCTGGAGTAATGATCAATTGGCTTGTGGATTAATTCTAGGCAGGAGTAGCTTATTTGTCCCACATATCAATGTCCCCAATGTCTGCCATGAGAGAACGCCCCTGTCTAGTTATTGACTTTCAATTATGGTGATCTCACTAGCTTCAAGAGAATGAAAGACAGTTGAGACAAGTATCAGAATTTACAACTGTCTGGGAAACTTATCCTCTAATTACCAAAGAGTAGCAACTCAGGAGAAGTTTGTCTGTTCTATACTATCATTATTCTTTTGAACTTTGCATGCTCGAGTTTGCATTATTATGTGTTTGCTGTGTTTCTTTGGGCTCCAAATATTACCTCTAAATAGACAATCTTAGATCTTGGCTAATTCCAACTTGACCATCCATTTTTTCATGTGAGACATTTTCTCTTCCCACTTCTCTTTGGCCTCTTACTAATTGAACTGATGCACCAGGCATCCATTTTTAATCTGGCCAAATCAATTACAATTGTTGCAGGCTGTAATTACCCAGGGAACTCCTGAAAAACTAATTAATACGCAATCCTCACGATAAATTACACCGTTCCTTTGGCTTTATGTTCCAGAAAACTGTTTTCAGACAAGGAAAAGAGAGAGAGAGAGAGCCTTGCTTAGCCACTGCAAATACAATCCTGAAGCAGCTCTTAATTAGGTTTTGCAACATCCTTTCTCCTGTTTGTCAGGAACAACCATGGGCTCAGTGCCAGGGCATTGGGCTGCAGCCGCATCTTTGTTTGCCACATTTGTAGTGGCTGCCTGGACACCCAGAAGGCTTTGGACAGATATCCCAACATGCAGATAATTTTAATTTAGTTTTCTTGGTAGATTAGTGTGAATATGCTATGGAAGTCAAACAGTACATATGAGCAATTTTTTAAATGGGAAGTAAAAGCAAAAGCTCCTTTTTGACCTTTTGGCCACTCATGATGTATTAGTCATTGGACTGGCCTGAAGCATCATCCATCAAAGGCACTGATCAGAGAAGAAGGTCTGGAATAGCTGTTTCTTGTTGCATTAGGAATAGACCTTATGATCTGAGATCACTGGCCAGATTTCAGTTCTGACCACCAGCAAAGGCATTCCTTTATCTTTCATCAAATATTCACATAATTTTTATTAGGCAACCACTGTATTTGGAGCAATATGCATGTGTGTATAGATATAGATATAAAGATATAGATGAGGAGTACACATATTTCAATTAATCATAGTACCTATCCTTGAAGTTTACATTTTCATAATGGGATAACAAAGACAGTCCTTTATAATAGACAATATTACATGATGAAGTGAGTTAGTGAATTTCAAAACAATATGATAAATTAAGTCAGAGGTCATTAAGAATTTGAAGGAATAAAGTTCATGGAGAAGTGGCATTTTAATTGAGCTTTAAAGGAACTCAGTAAGTCGCAGGAAGAAGACATTCCAGGGCTAGGGATAGTGTGAGCAAAATCAAGGAAGTTGCATATTCTGTTTAGTTGTAGTTTGGAGTGTATATAGGGAAGTCATAGAAGGTAAAGTTTGAAAGATAAAATCAGGGCCTAAAATTCTGAATCAAGCAGTTTTTTTTAAATCAAGGAGTTTTAAATTCACATGTTAGGAATAGAGAACAATGAAGATTTTTGACTAGAAGAGTGATAAGAACAAATATATGCTTAAGAATATTAGTTGTTTGTCATAGGACTCATTGAAAAAGATCCTGAGGTTGAGAAAGATTGAAACCAAAAGAAAAGGAGAATGACAAAGGACAAAAGTTTTGTGGAATTATAGAATGTGAATTTGTTCAGATTTTGAGAGAGAATCGAAAAATTTGCCAGGCTATTGTTTATGGCATCATGAAGAATCAAGCATGACTGAATGATTGAATAATAACAACAATGGTTGAAGGCTGTATTTCAGGCATGGGTGAGGAAGGAGTGACTGATAATATAAACCTGAATAACTGTGAGGAAATTATTTCAATAATCCATTCAGATGCTAAAAACATAATAAGATCAGATATTAAAGTGATAATAGATAAAAGAGGAAATGGCCAAAAGATATGTTACCATCATTGAATCTAAAGGATTTTGTAACTGGTTTTGAAATGTAGGTGATAATTTTAAGGTAGCAAAGATTGGGAAGTCTAGATATGAAGTACATAGGGATGAGAAATATTTTTCTGGCACAATCTACAATAATTAAGATCAAAAGTTTGAATGAATTTGCCAAGAGAATGAAGTAAGAAAAGAGGGCCAAGAATGCACCCCTGAAATAATCCATATTGAAAGATTTGGGAGAAAGGGAGGAACAATTTAAAAATCATAGCAACAGAGATTTAGAGATGGAGACAAGCTTAAGAGGATCATATAATCTAAAATCGTCACTTTATAGAGGAGGAAATTGAGGCCAAAATGAGGCTTAATTGACTTATTCAAAGTCATGCAATTAGTAATAGAACCAGGTTTTAATCCTAGGTCTTCTAACTATAAAACCTGTTCTCTCAGGGCTGAATCATGTGGCCTCAAATATGAGTTCTAGGTGTTGATGTGGAGAATATCAAACTTACAACAATGTTAAAATTTGGAAGTAACACATTTTACCAAGTCCAAGTCCTAGACTAGAGGAATTTTTAGATTAGATTCCTATAGTGTACAATATCCATTGTTGAAATTTTACCAAGCATAAATACTGAGACAAAAAGAGGAAAGAGAAAAAAAAACAATTTTATATGAGCTCAGAAAAAGAATCATGCGATATGAAGATGTAGAAAAAATTCTAATAGAAGAGTGACTAGGAGCAGAGAAGTCATAGAAAACTGTGGAGAATTCTAAAAAGTGATACACTAGTTGAACCTACAAATATCTCAAAGACACTATTGTACTAGCCACTGAACTTTAGTGAAGCTCACTTCTTTCTTCGATCATTTGGGAATATTTAACAACAACAACAACAACAACAATAATAATAAATATAATATTTACTTTATATTCATGTGGTTTATATCAAATATAGTATATTGCATGGTACTTTGCAAACCGTAAAGTCATATCTAAATGTAAAGAAAGTTCAGAAAGTTCTCCTTTCTACCTAAATTATAATTGTTTTTGTTCTTTGGCTATATATATATATATATATATATGTATATATGTATATATATATATGATATAGTGAGAAAAATAACATCAAAATTAGAAACACCTGTGTTCTAGCTGTGTAACACATTCACTTAAATTAACTCCAGTTAACTTTTTCAAAATGTAAAGCAGTGTTGCTGATTTTTATTACTACAGGGAGTTTTTTCACTGATTGTGAGAGTGGGGAGGTGAGTGGTGCTGGGGGTGGGGCATATCCTTACACCAATATACCTTATACCAAATAATAGATATAGTACAGAGAATGAGAAGAATATATTGTCTTTACAAAAATAATATCACCCCTTCATGTTATCCATTTATTATTCACAACTACTATGTAAGTATTATTATGAATTCCCATTTTGTTATTGCTATTTTGTCATTTCAGTAATATCTAACACCGTGAATCCATTTGGGACTTTCTTAGCAAAGACATTATGATTTGTCATTTTCTTCTTCAGCTCATTTTATAGTTGAGAAATTAATGCTAAATTAAACTAACTAAAATTAAATGACTTGCCCAGGATCCCACAGCTAGTACATATATGAAGCAGTATTTGAACTCACAAAAATGAGTCTTTCTGGCTCCCTGTGTTCTACCTTCTGTGCCAATGAACTTTCAAGTTTCATTTTGCAAATAAGGAATTTTAAGGAGAGAAAAGTTCAATGAAGTGTGTAAGGTCACACAGCTAGGAGTGTCTGAAGGAGGACTTGAACTTATTTTTTTCTGATACCAAACCTAATACTACTATCCACTACACTAAAAGCTTCTTGAACCAGACTTTGTCAATCCAGTTAATTTGTCCCTCTATTCTCCCAATGTAATATAAATTATGCATTTAGAAAAAAAAAACATGAAATTGCTTTGTAGACATACAACATTATAAGCTTTCTTATTTGGCCTTCTAGAATAATTATAAAGAAAAATTATGGAAATCAGGTAGCTAGAGGACTTGGTTCTTGTTCAGGAAGACCTGGGTTCAAATCCACCTTCAAATACTGGGACAAGTCCTTTAATCTCTGCTTTCCTTGGAGGTGGCTAGGCAATTCAGTAGATAGAGTCCTGAGTCGAGTTGGGAAAATCCTAATTGAAATATGGCTTCAGACATTTTCTAGATGTGTGACCCTTTGCAATTCATTTAAGTTCTGTTTGTCATAATCCATTGGAGAAGGCAGTGCCAAAGTATTCCAGTATCTTTTCCAAGAAAACTCCATGGCCAGTATTAGTATTCTATGGTTCACAGGGTCACAAAAAATCAGATACGACCTAATAATAACAAAAAGAAATTCCCAAGTGGTTTTCAGTGCTCAAATGGAATTTGGAAGGACAGGATTTTGTTTGAAAGTGTTGGAATGGTCCTATAACCAGTTCTCTTTCAGTGAAAGAGCACAAAGTGTTCATTTTTTCCTGTGATGGCACTCACCACTCTTGGCTCTCAGAAGCTACATCAGCCATTGCTCTTGGTGAAGTTATGCCATAATTTCTAACTAAGCTTTTGTAAATTTAATTAAGACCCCCAAGTTTTGGGGCCAATAAGTATCAGACATTGTCAGGTTTATGGAGGGTTGGATTCAACAATTTAGCTAGAGTATAATTTTATCAAGGTTACATGAATTATGAAAAGAATACTTGTGATTTATTTATTTATACACTAGTATCACTAAGTAATTAAGAAAATAAATGAATAATTTTTAAAAAATTAGGAGAAAAATGATACAAAAATATTTGTAATATCCCATACTGATTTAATTCGTGACCCTATGAACCATAGAATACTAATACTGGCCATGGAGTTTTCTTGGCAAAGGTACTGGAATGGTAGCTATAGTTATATGTTTAGTTACTGAATAATCTTTTATAAGAGATTCTCTCAATGACTCCATGAGTCTTTCATGTCAACATTTCTTTTGGTGTAGAAAAATATATACCTGTCCCATTATATTATATACTAGGTACCTTTTGCTCTCTATATATCAGGAAATGAACCAAAAAATCTGAGCTTTAAATAATTTGTCCTTGGAACTGTGGGGTGAGGATTTAATGAATTAAATAATTCAAAGAAACCCCACTTGTAATTTAAAGGCCAGATCCCAAAAAATGAATCCATTAGGTATTGGGAGTAGATACAATGGCCAAAGACATTCAGGCCCAGCAGTGATTCTTCAATGCTACTTATATATCTTCATCTATTGGTGTATGAATATGGTTCCCCAGAGATTGTAAGTTCATTGAGGGCAGGAATTGTTGTGTTTTTTTTTCTTTGAATCCTCAGTGCCTAGCATAGTAGCATCTCCATAAATGCTTGACATGAAAGTCTCATGGAATCATTGAGGGAACCTCTTTAAAGAATATTCAGTAAATAAGCATATAATTATAGCTACCATCTGTTAGAATGATGATATTTCATCTTCATTAGAGCATAAATGAGTTTGTTAGATTATTAATTAGATATTTTACATTTTACCAGGTTCTTTTCTTCTTTATTTTTATAGTAGCTTTTCATATTCAAAATGCATGCAAAAATAGTTTTCAACATTCACTCCTGCAAAATCTTGTGTTACAAATTTTTCTCACTTTCTCCCCATCTCTTCCCTCCTCTATACAGCAAGTAGTCCAATGTAGGTTAAACATGTGCAGTACTTCTAAACATATTCCCATTTTCATTATGTCGCACAAGAAAAATCAGATGAAAAAGGAGAAAAAATGGGGAAAAAACAAGCACACAAATGACAACAACAACAAAAATGAAAATATTATGTTGTGATTCACATTCAGTCTCCATAGTTATCTCCTTAGATGCAGATGGCTCTCTCCATCACCAATCTATTGGAAGTGGCCTGAATCACCTCATTGTTGAAAAGAGTCAAGTATATTACAGTTGATCATCATATAATCTTGTTGTTGCCATGTACAATGTTCTCTTCATTCTCATTTCAATTGGCATCAATTTATGTAAATCTCTATGGCCTTTCTGAAATCATCCTGCTGATTTTTTTTAATAAAACAGTTATATTCCATTATACTTCTAAACTATAACTTATTCAGACATTCCCCAATTTATGGGCATCCACTCACCAAACTTCTTTCTTTAAAATCCATTTTTTTTAGAAAATTAGACCTGGTATTTGATCTCAGTCATGTTTTCCAATGAAAAAACTCTGCTTGATTTTCAGTTACCATCATTCAATTGAATTTAAGATGTCTAGACCTTTCATATTCATGAAGTCCTTTCTAACCTTGGAAATATCCTCATCAAAGTTGATGGTAAGTCACCCACACAGAAAAGAGCATATGAAGTATAAAAACCTTGTGAGAATACCTGGTGTAAGATAACCTAATAAAATCTTGCTATTTGAGATATAACATCTTCATGTTCACCATGAGCGTAGGGTGTAATATCCTCCACTGGAAATTTCTGGCATATATATACAATGTCCTCTGGAGGACTAAAGTCCAAAGGGGATAGAAATTATCTTTCCTCTTAACAGAATGGACACCCTCTTCCCTCCAAAAAAAAATTCCTGCCCTCAATGAATTTACAATCTCTGGGGAATGATATTCATATATGAATAGATGAAGATATATAAGTAGCATTAAAGAATCACTGCTGTCACAAGGTAATATGGAAGGCCAAAATGAGCATTAAGGTTTTAATGCATTGATTCACATTGCCATATCCTGAAGGTGCTGAGGCAGTATAACAAGAACAAATCAGGATTCTTGTCATCCTCCAAAGGTCCAAATGCTTAATTATAATATTCTTGGAATGTGGAACTTGAGAAAATTTTTAGGGTCCTCATAACATATAGTACCTAGGACATTTCAACTTCTGATATATAAATACAAGGTAATTTGGGAGGGGAAGCACTAGCATTGGAGGGCAAAGAATCAAGAAT
Source organism: Myrmecobius fasciatus (assembly GCA_023553655.1). Taxonomy (NCBI): domain Eukaryota; kingdom Metazoa; phylum Chordata; class Mammalia; order Dasyuromorphia; family Myrmecobiidae; genus Myrmecobius; species Myrmecobius fasciatus. The sequence continues at coordinate 114,078 of JAJPUD010006407.1, forward strand.
ACCAGTGTAGTCTTCTCACTAATGCAGTGAGAAATCATTGCCATAGATTTGGGATGGAAAATGCCATTCACATCTACAGAGAGAATTATGGAAATTGAATCTGAATTGAAGCATAGTATTTTCATCTTTTTTTACTTTGTTTTTGTTTTTTTCTCATATTTTCCCTTTTTAGTATGATTTTTCTTGTAGAACATGATAAATATGGAAGGATTGTATATATTTATGTAACAGAGTGCTTGCAGTCTTGGGGAGGGAGAGCAGACGGGAAGGAGGTAGAAAATTTTGGAACACAAAGTCTTATAAAAATGAATGTTGAAAACCATCATTACCATGTACTTGGAAAAATAAAACACTGTTGAGTGAAAAAAGAAAACAAAAAGAAAAGCTAATATAGATGATTGCCTTAAGCCAACATTTAAAGAAACCTAGGGATTCCATGGGGTATAGATTACAACAAAGTCCATTCTAGGTATGAGAAGTTACTTTTCTGGACAAGGACCTTAATATAGGATATGTTGAGTCATGTTTGAACAACAATACATAAGTCAATTTAATTAGATTGTAGAGTGTATGAAGGGAATAATGTGTCAGAAGTCAGAAAAAAAGTAGTCAGGAGTCAGGATGTAAAGTAATTCAAAGTTAGTAACTTTAAAGTTGACTCCTTGTAATCATAGCTCTGTTGATCAGCAATTTTTATTCACTGATTCCTTGTTATGAGTTCTTACAAGAAGCACTTGTAATAGGATGTTCAGATATTATTGTACAATAATACATAACAATATTTTAAATTGGACATCTAAGGTAAAGATTAGATCAATTTATCTAAATTAATAATACTGTTGTTTGATTAAAAAAAACAGTCTTCAGTCCAGAATTATACTCACTGCCTGGTTTCCTTCCAGTTTCTTTTAGAGCCTTTCAATTTCTCAGTTATCTCAATCAGAATGTCTCCTTTAGCTTTGCTTTAGGTACGTTGGTTCCCTCAGTTAATAATCTTATTGATTGGATTGTTTTGAAGGTGTCCTCCTGTGAAAACTGATATATTAAGGCCAAAGTTATCTTTACTCAACCTATTCTAATATATACTTCATTAGCATATTTCTGTATTTCTTTTAAAGCTTTCATTATAAACTCATAGTTTCTTATATCTCATAAACTAAAGCTGCTTGTTAAACTGATGCACTCCTTAAAAAAGCCATACTTTCCCTCTTTTATTTAACAAGTGTGTACATGTTTCCACCAATCCAAATTTTCCTGTTCTGCTCATATGACTTCCCTAACATTTATGTTTACTTTTTACCATCTTACCTCATTTTTTCAAGTTTCAATGACATATGTGAACAGATACTCATTGCATATTTGAATCACTTTCAGATTATTACATGATTTGTAGACATCCATTCCAGTCAAATCAAATCAGTAAGCATATATTAGCACTTACCACCTCTACACCAGGTATTGTGTTGAGTGAGAGAGAGAGAGAGAGAGAGAGAGAGAGAGAGAGAGAGAGAGAGAAGAAAGGAAGAAGGAAAAGATAAGAGACAGAGACAGAGACCAGAAGTGAGAGAGGAAAAAAGGAGGAAAGAAGGAAGGAAAGAAGAAAGGAACAAAGGAAGAAAAATGCTTGCCTTCAAGGAACTTATATTTCTCCATTGTAGTACTGCTTTATTTTTGACAAAGCAGTGTGCTTTAGTTTAAAACAGGCATTAATTTAAAAAGATTGAAATGAAATATTCATGTAATCAGTTCCAGTGAACAGTCCTCCCTCAAGGAACATCATAACATAGCAGGCTCACTCTCAGCTATTTCCTCTGTAACTAAGTCACCAGGTCATCCCTCTATAACTGGAATTAAAATCTTTTGCTCTTTATACTCCTTTGAATCTCCTATAGTGTCAAATGGTAAAGAATATTGATTTTGTTTTTATAGAGAAAACAACCATAGAAAATTTCAGTAGTCCACAGTAAGGATATCTTTTTTTGAAAAAATCGGAACCTGAGAAAATGTTGGAATTTTGAAACTATAGAACTTGTTTTCAGAGACAATAGAAAGGAAAAAAAATCCTCTCTTTAACACTATAAACAGACTTGCAGATAAATTTTTAAGTCAAGTCCCTCTATTGAGCAACTATTTTTAGTGATATTTCACTAAGCCCTCCCAAGTTCATACTCTACAAGTTAATATGAACATTTAAACAGTTGAATTTATCACAGTCAGTATCATGTGACAGATATTCAATTCTTACCTTTAAGTGACTAAATCAAAGCTTAAGATCTATATTTACAATTCAGTTATACTGGTCCAAGAAAGTAGGAGAGACCCTGGACTGGGAAAAGAGCCCATTTTTCCTAAATTTAGAATGGTACTTCTCCACTCATTTATTCAAAACATGTTTATTGAATGAATCATTGCCTAGTAGCATGACTTGTGTAAAGCAGTTAGAGGGAGTGTAAGTGATTATGAGACATGGTCTCTGATGCTCAGGTTTTTAAATTATGATAATCCTTTGGTCAAGTGCTACTGTCAATAATTTTTCATTTCATATGTGTTTTCTTAGTATTGAGTACTGTTTATGTATCTGGTGGATGTAGATGATGGGTGTAGTCATGGTGAAATATTGGTATGGATGTTTGATTTAATCATTTAAGGGATTGTCATGAACAATGCAGACAACTACATCCATGTTTTTTTCATTCTTTAGGATTTTTATTTCCAAGATCACAGACAATGAAATAGTGAGATAAGAGTAGAGAATTACACTCTCCAAGTGTTATGTAAATAAACTGCTTTAAAATGTTTTTGTTGAGTCCTTTCTGACTCTTCTTGACCTCATTTTGGATTTGCTTGGCAAAGATACTGGAGTGGTTTGCCATTTCTTTCTCCACCTCATTTTACTGATATAGAAACTGAAGCAAACAGGATGAAATGACTTGCCCAGGGTCACAAAGCTGGTAAAGGTTTGAGGCTGGATTTGATCTCAGAAAGATGAATCTTCCTGATTCCAAACCTATTTACTGAAACACCTAATTTCCTCTTAAAATCTATGCGTGTGTATTTTATTATTATTATTATTTTACAAATGGTATAATGAAAGGTTTTTAGAGAGGAAAAGGTAGAAATCAAATTGTTAGGAGTCTTGAATGCTAATTTATCTTCAGTAACAAACAAATTCCCCCAACTACTACCACTACCACATATTAAAAGATACGTTTTTAAAATAAAATTAGTTGGATTTCACTGTTTTAATATACATACAACTTAAAAAGTAGAATTTCTATTTGAATACATTACTATAAAGGAAGTTTAAATTGGAAAATATAAAATGCTAGGGAAATATGCTAAATGTTCATGGTTAAGATGATTATTTCTTATACTGGGTATGGACTTTGCCCATTCGAATTGTGTGGTCCTATAAACTACTGTACTCATTTTATGTCATAATTATAACAATGTTAAAATATATCTATTCATCTTCATAAAGACATGGAACTGAATAAAAAAGCTATGAAAAGACTTATTTGGGAATAAGTCAGAGTAATGTTATCCTATATCTGCCAAAATTAAAGCCATTACCAGGATTTCTTGTGCAGTGGTCCAGAGCAAACATTTGGAGAAAAAAAAGTTAGGAAAGCAGTGACTAGAGGGAAAAAAACAAACTCCTTTCCCTGATCTCTGCTCCCATCCCTAGTCCTCAACATACAGTGTTGGGTGTCAGAGAGAAGTCTAAGTCTCTCTTTCCTAATTATGTCTCTGACTAACACAGCTATGGACCAATGTGAATGTCAGTAAAAACAAGCACTAACGATCTTATTTTTGATTGTTTGCTTTTGGTAAGAAAATAGAAAAGAATTTTTGTTTGATATATATTTTAAATATTACCAAGAACAATTGTCCAATAATAAAAAAAAAAACTTTTCCCTAATAGTGTATAGTTTTATAAAGCAATTTCATATTCATTATCTTATTTGATTAAAAGTAGAATAAGGTTCACAATAAACTTATTACATCCACTAAATCATATGATCATTTCAACCTTTGAGTTAAGTAAGTGTGGTATATAGTTTTGTAAAGACTATTGAAATTTTAGTTAGAAGACCTGAACTTGATATCTGTTATAATAATATCTAGCTTGGCCACTTATGCCTTTATGCACTTATGCCACAGTCTTGTATGCCTTTGGACAAATCACTTGAAGGTCTTAGATCAGAAATATCAAACTCATGGTCTGTGAGCCCACATCACCACAAAATTCTTGAGTATTAAAACTGAATTAAAATATAATAGGCATTTTTTAAAAAAAATAAAAAGAAATACCAATAAAAAGAAAATTCAGCATAATAGTGAGCTGTGATTGTGTACATCAATATTGGTCCTCAGAGATCCATTTCTATTTGAAGTTTTCACCTTTGGATTAGCTATTTCTAAAATTCCTTCTGGCTCTATATACTTATGTCCCTCTTTGCAGATGAGGCAGTGGGACTAGGATTTAACCCTAGGCCTTCCAATGTCCAAGCTAAAACATTTTTAGTTATACTAGGCTCCAATTCTTCAGTAGATAAAAGAGTCTCATGAGGTCTGGCACCCATCCAAATTTTTTAGCATTGCCTCAACATTTAAAGAGAAAAGAAATGAATAAAAACATACTCAAAACTGTGTTTTAAGCAGCATCAATATCAAGAAATGCTACAGGCTATGTTTTGTTCACCCTGTTAGCATGCAGAATTATTTTGCACTACAGAAAGCCGTCTTTTTCCATCCAAGAAAGCAAACAAAACAAAAAAAGCAGAACTAATTAAGATCGTCATATCTCAATAAATATGCAAATGAAAAATCAAAACAAAGAAATTCTATTTATCACATCATAAAGTTGCAAATTGCTATACAAGCTGGTGGGGAAAGACTGTAAGGGAGAGAGACTATTTCAATAGTTTTGCCTAGCCTTGGAATAAGTAGCTATGTTTGTAGGTGTGTGTGTGTGTATGCATATATATATGCATATACATATGCATATATATATATATATACACACACACGCCTACACATCTATACATACACACACACACACACCAGTGTTAATGTTCTCTGTTTTAGGTTATGTTTATATGATGGCAAATCATATAGTAAGCACATAACAGAGTTGAAATGTCACTTTACCTGTTGTGTCATTTGAGCTCCATAACAACACTATAAGATAGGTATTATAGTAATTATTTAAAAAGATAATATTCATTATTTAGCGATTATGAAACTTGCTTAGATAGTGATTTGCCCATGATTACACAGCTAACAAGTGTCAGAAGCAGGATTTGAACTTAGGCTTTGCTTCTCTTTACCACTGGTTCTCGAATCATGAGACTAGTTTAAACTGGTGGCTTGTTGTATGAACCTGGTGAAATTGGTTGTATGAACCTGGTGAAATCACTTAGCCCTAAAGTATGGTAAAGTCATAATGGGAAACTTCCATTACCCACACAATTGGGTAAGGGGAGTGAGAGAGTGAGAAATCAAGAATTACATTTAGATTGTGAGTGTGGGTAACAGGAAAAGTGGTGATGTCCTCAAGTAATAGGAAAAATAGGAAGGGGATAAGTTTTGGGGAAAGATAATATGCAAAAAGTTCCAAAGGTAACTTTGTCTAGAATAAATTATACCAAATGAACCTGATTTCATTTTGTGGAAACTGATAGAGCAAGGGGATTTTGTAGCACTAGTTTACTTGAATTTTAGCAAAGTATTTAATAAAATATTTTGCATTATCATAGAAGAAATAAAAGTTCAGTAGCATTGAAATGAGATGTACTTGAAACTCAAGAAGTAGTAAATAATTTTTCCTTATTATCCTGACTGGAAGTCACCAGTGTAGTGACCCACAGAGATCTGCCCTATATTTAAAAAGAAAACAAAACATTTTTATTAATGCCTTTAACAACAGCTATGTGTACAGTGGGTAGAGTTCTAGGCCTGAAGACATGAGTTCAAATATGATCTGACATACTAGGGAGTGCTCTAGGCAAGTCATGTAGCCTTTGTTTGCCTCAGTTTCCTTATCTGTAAAATGAAGATAATGATTTCACCTATTCCCCCAAGTTTGCTGCGAATATCAAATGGGATAATAATTGCAAAATGTTTAGTATGGGGCCTGGCAGAAAGCAAGTACTATACAAATCTTAGCTATCATCATCATCATCATCATCATCATCATCATCATCATCATTATGTAAAGGGGTAAAAGATGAGGTCATCAAATTTTTAGATGATGCAAAGCTGTGAGACATAGAGAATTGGTTGAGTCAGGATACAAACTGTTCATTTTTCATATGACTAAAATGGTTTTAATTTCTTAATCTGAAAAGTGTCTGTTTATATCCTTTGACCATTTATCAATTGAAGAATGGCTTGAATTCTTATAAATTAGAGTCAATTGTGTATTTTAGAAATGAAGCATTTATCAGAACCCTTAGATGTAAAACCTTTTTTCCTAGTTTACTGCTTCCCTTCTAATCTTGTCTGAATCAGTTTTCTTCGTACAAAAACTTAATATAATCAGAATTATCCATTTTACATTCCATAATGTATTTTAGATCTTCTTTGGCCACAAATACTTTCTTCTCCACAGATCTGAGAGGTAGATTATCCTTTGTTCTTTTAATTATCTTATAGTATCCCTCTTTATGTCTAAATCATGAAACCATTCTGACATTATCCTGGTATACATTGTTAGGTGTGGGTCAATACTTGGTTTCTGCCATATTAATTTCCAATTTTCCCAGAAATTTTTGTCAAATAGTGAGTTCTTATCCCAGAAGATAGTGTATTTAGATTTATCAAATCTTATAGATTACTATAGTCACTGACTATTGTGTCTAATGAACCTAAACTTTTTGAATGATTGACTAGTCTATTTCTTAGCCAGTACCAAATGTTTGCGATGACCATTGCTTTATAATATACTTTTAGGTCTGGTACACCTAGCCCATCTTTATTTGCATTTTTTCCATTAATTTCCTTGAAATTCTTGACTTTTCTTTTCTTCCTGATGAACGTTATTTTTTTTCTAGTTGTATAAAATAGTTCCTTGGGAGTTTGATTGGTATGGAACTAAATAAGTAGATTAATTTAGGAAGAATTATGTCATTCTTGAAGAGGATATCTAATAATAGGAAGATGACTGACTTGCAAATGCAGTAGGTGAGAGAGACCTATGCAAAGTCATCAACCTCACTTTCTCCTCTGGAGCCATCTGGGTTCAGAGGCAAATCAGAATCACTGGAAATGACCCCAGATATAGTAGAAATCTTTGGACATTTTGAGGCTAGGTCTTTCCCAGGTCTTAGTTTGTCTGAAGCAATGCCCATCAAGTCATATAAAAATAGGCTGAAGGAATTGGGAATATTTAATTTGGAGAAGTATGGAGAACTCATACAAACTCCAAATGCATATTTAGATGTATATAAGAGCAGGAGATATACTTTAGCATAATGACACTTCTTTTTCTTTCTATTAATCTTTTATGAAACCAGTTTATTCCTTTTTCGTAAATTTCTACTTTATCAAAAAAGAGAGAAAAAGAGGTGGTGAGATAGGAAAGATAGAGGTATGAGAAGAAAAGCAATATGAGAAAGTAGATAAGGATGAGCAGGAATAAACAATTACCTGGATGGTGCTGGAGTTATATTTATTTATTTATTTATTTATTTATTTATTTATTTTGCTTTTTGCTGAGGCAATTGGGGTTAAGTGACTTGCCCAGGGTCACACAGCTAAGAAGTGTCTGAGACCAGATTTGAACTCCCGTCCTCCTGACTTCAGGGCTGGTGCTCTAACTACTGTGCCACCTAGCTGCCCCTGGAGTTATAATTAACATGATTTATCATTTTTATTCCAATCTCTCTATTGAAAAGAAGGATACATTTAATGGCATCGGTAGTTTTTTTTAGAGGAAAAAGAAACAGTTGTTTTTTATGTGTTGAACAATGACTTTCAGAGCCCTTGAGAAAGATCTCATCTCTAGAATTTCATGTGGTATTATTCTTCTAATCTTCCCCAAGCATTTGCAAAATAAGGCACATTTAAAAGGTGGAAAATACTTAGAATAAATTGTGTAAATATAAAGGTAGAAATCATATTCATTTCCATTCCACAAATACTGATTAAGTACACACTACATGATTGGAACTATGGAAGATGTTCATGAGTGTGAAGCATAGATCTAAACTACAGCAGTTTATAATTGTGCTAAACACAAGATCAGATACATAAAATGATTTGCTAAAAAGGCAAGACAGCATATATCTCCCAATGAGTGTTGGGGATAATAAGGGCTATGGAATATAGAGAAAGAAGATTTTCATGTTGGATAATGTGGTAAAGGAAAGCTTCAGAAAAAAAAGGTAGTTCATGAGCCTTGAAGGAAGGGTAGGATTTGATCATTTCTAAGAAATGTCAAGGAGCCATTTCATTTTTATTCTTAGACTTGAATACATTTTAGATCAATGCAACCAGGCTTTGTACTCAGTGATCTATATGGTGATTTCTATGAATCTTGGCTCTGGACCAGGGGAAACTGGCAGTTTGCCCATATTACAAAGAAAAATGTTTTCTGATTTTTCACTCCTCCTTTCTTTCACATTCCCTCTCTATTTTTTTCTCATTTTTTATTTTGGATTTGATTGCATGACAGTGTATCTCCCCTATAACTCATTGATTTTTCATTATTTGACTACATTTAGAATCTTCTTTGGCAACCTATACCCTTTTTTGTTTTTAACAAACATAGGCCAGAAGTTCTATAAGGATAATATAATAGGCTAGGAAAGAAAGAAATTGTATAGTGCACAGTAAACCTTTAATAATTCAAATTTTGGATTTGGAAAGGACTTCAGAGACCACTGACATGGTTTGATGAAAAGGATCTATATAAGAATGAAAAGAATTTCATTCTCCTCTTGATTCTATCCTTTTTGTAATTTGTAAATTAGGCAAATTATTTATTTTTGGCCTCATCTCCAAAATGTATATAATGAAGGGATTCTGAACTTATATAATCACAAAAGCTTTCTCCTCCAGCACTCTGTAATTCAATTCAATTCCTTATTTCCAGCTAATTTGGAAAATGTAAGTTTGTTTTATTTCCTTTTTTGGCTTTCCCTGCACCTTGTGATATATGGCTAGGTCATTTATACCATTAAAAAGCATTTTGAGAAATATTAAACAACAACAGTGACAACAATGACAAAACAACCTTCCTGGTCTCCAAATAGTTAGAAGCCAACAAATTTCTTAGGTGTCATATCACACCAGAATGGCTTTGGGTTTTTTCTTCTTCTTCTTCTTCTGATAATATATTTGCATTTTGGTGTTCCTTCTGACTGATTTTCTGAGCACACTGAAATGGAGCCAGGTTAAGGTCAACAACATTGATTATTCAATCATTTCACTTAGTGACAGGTAAAACTTAATTGCCATGCAGGGAATCCCACCCAAAAGATGTCATGGATCCTCCAGTCAAGCATTCTGCTGGTAAGGGTGGCAAGATGAAAGAAAAGGGAAAAGTTGAAAATTATTTCCCTTAACGTTATTAAGTCATCCGCATATTATGATGCTGCATGCTTTTAAATTTTTTTCTTTGTGTATTTTTAACTGTTTTTCAGTTGTGTCCACCCTTCATTAGAGATTTTGGCAAGAATATTTGTCTGGTTTGCCATTTTCTTCTCCAGCTCATTTTACAGATTGAGGAAACAGATACAGAGTTAAATGACTTGCTCAAGTTCACACAGTTAGTAAATATCTGAAGTTGGGATATGAACTGAGGAAGAGGTGTCTTCTTGATTCCAGGCAATACTTTATCCCTTGAACTACCTAGCTGCCTTTAAAATGGGAGATTACCTATTTACAACCTGGACATATAAAATATAAATTAGACATCTCATCATCACTCAAGTGCTCTTAGGCCTTTTCCCAGATTTCATTTTATACCTATGAAAAAGTTATTTAAAATCTTGGGACTCTTTTTTATGTAAAATTAGGGGATTAGTTTAGATGATCCCTAAGGTTTCTTTGAATCATAATATTAGAATTCAAATACGAGATCCCCCATCCCCTTCATACTAATGGGGGAAAATAGAAAGGCAAAGAATTCTGGTTCACCTTTTATTGGGCTTTTAGTATTTTGAAAAAAAATGATAGTTATTATTTTTTATATCAACTTCATTTCTAAATACATCTCTACTCCTTTTCCTACTGTGTGGTAATTTCCAAAAGATTGGACCAGGGAGTAGTTATATAGAAGATAGAATTATGTGTAGTGAAGCAGCTATGTGGCATAATAGACAGACTTCTCAAGTCTGGGGTCAGGGAGACTAGGATTGAAATCCAGTTTCAGACATTTTCTAGCTCTATGACATTGGGCACATCACTTAAGTTTTATTTGCTTCAATTTCCTAAACTAAAATATAGATAATTATAGCATTTAGTTGTAAGAATATTTATAAAGTGCTTAGCACGATGCCTGGCACATAGTGAGAGCTAAATAAATATTAGCTTTTCTAATTTTTTAAGAAAAGTTTATTATATTTAGAGATAAAAGGTCAGACTTTGAACATTACTTCTTTTACTTATGATATGATTTTGGTATGATTTTGGGTAAATCACTTTTGAAATTAGGAGGATTGACTATGTGATTTCTAAGGTCTTTTACAAGTATAAATCCCAAAGTATTTCCCCAAAGTAACAGAATTTATCCACTAGCCTGGGATGGGTTTTGTTTTATATATATATATATATGTATAATTTTATTTTATATTTTAATATATATGTATATACATATTATATATATATAATTATGACATAAATTTCATACTTTTTTCTTGAATCATTTTATTATTCAAAACTCCAAACTGTTCATTTCTGAGGCCTGAGCTTTTTTGCTTCTTTTAGAAATCCCTTTAGAATTATGTATAGATCTTCATAAATGAAAATACTTAAAGTCTAAACAAATATGAAATTTGGAAGCAATCTTAGAAATCATTATACAGGAATCTTCCTTTATAGTATTCCTCAAAAGTGGTCATCCAGTTTCTACTTGCATATCACTAATGAGAAAAAAGAAAATCCATTACTTCGTTAGGTAGTCCAACCTAATGTGTTAAAGCTCTAATTGCTAGGAATTTTTCCCACCTCAAGACTGAATTTTACCTTTTGCAAATTCCATTAATTATTCCTTTTCTGCCTTCTGAAACTATAGAAAACAAATCAATTTCCTTCTCAAAATAACAATATTTCAAGTAGATAAGGACACATCACTCCCAAGTTTTCCCTTCTTCAAGCTAAACACACCCTAGTCCTTTCAATTGATTTGCAAATAACATGATTCCAAGGTTCTTTCCTATATTGTTCCATTTCTTTTGGAAGTCAAGTAATAAAATATTTTGTAAAACCTTCCTAAAATAAATGAAACAGAACTAAACACAGGATTCCAGGATATAGTTTTTATCTGGGCAGAGTGTAGTATATTAGCATCTCCCTAGTCCTGAACAATTCAACCTAAGTTTCTGTGATTTTCTTTGGGTAGGGAATTCCTGATAATAAATCAGGTCAAGAGTAGTTCTGCAGTTTATAGTATTAGAGCATTTCCAGGGCCACTGAGAGTTTGTGATTTCCCTAGCCAGCAAGAGGAAGAATCTAATTTTCAACTCATGTTTTCTGTTTTGAGGCCAGATATCTATTCAAGAGGTCACTCTCCTGTGCTAACTGCTGTGGGAAATTTAAAATAAATAAAATAAATCAAAGTAATCTTTCCTTAAGGAATACACTATTTGGGGACACATAAATTAATCAATAGAAAGAGGAGGGAGCCAATATTTACTAAGCTACTACTATGTGTGCTGAGTGCTTTACAATTATTATCTAACTAAAGATGATACTTAAAAAATAGAGAAAGCTAAATTATACATCATGTTGCATTTGGAATAAAGCAATAGAAATTTAAGGAAAGTAGCAATACCTGTGAGTTAGAATATCAGAAAAAGCTTTGCATAAGAGAAGGAATTTGAAAGCATCATTGGAAGAGGAATAAAGATAACAAAAGCTGAATGAAGAGAATATTCCATCTGAGTTCCCCAGCTCTTAGCATGACACTTGACACATAGTAGGTGATTAATAAATGCCTTTAAACATGCTGCTTTGATGAATGGAAAAAAAATGGATTTTTAAAAACATATATTGAAGTCAAGGTGTCATGATGTTAGATTAAAGGCAAACCAGATGAACTGTCTCAATATCACTGTTCAAAAAAAAAACAACTTTAAAATAATTCCTCAAATAAAATTTTAGATTGGCAAAGCCAACAAAAGATAATGGTAAGGCATTTTTTCCAGCCTGTGACAGCTTAGGAAGATGGCAAAAATTTCTGACACTGGGGTGGAAAGCTGTCTAGAGGCCACATACTTGACAACAGCAAACAGTTGCCAAAGCAGCAGTAGCAGCAGCTTTGGAAGCTCTCAAGCCAGAGAGGATAAAAGAGTCATACAAGAAAAGTCAACAAGAAAATGTAGAGAACTACTTTATGTCACTAAGTACAGCTGGAACTAATCAGCGAATTTATTACTCCTACATTGTTCTGGGTTGCAAATCCAGGGCAGAGGGGAATACTAGGGTTTATCACAAGGAAGCAAGATCCTTAGTCTTGTTCCAAGGCAAAGAAAGTGCCACTGTTTGTGGCTGCATGGTATTGGGGGTCCTACCTGAGTAAAGAGCAGAGTGAAGACCAGGAGAGCAGTCACCATGCCATTTCTCAGGATCATACTGTGAAAGCAACAAAGCTTGCAGAATTCTGGGTGGGGAAAGCAGCATGAAAAAGGTTGAAGCTTGGTACACTGATTTTCCAAATAGACTTCAACATAAACATAAAATTCAGAGTCAAAAAACAGGCTGGAAAGATGAATAGACAACAAAAAATAGAACTTAAGCACAGAAAGCTACTATGGTGAGACATAATAATACAAAGAGGAAGAAGAAAAAAACATAAGAAATGGGTTGGAGAGAAACATATAATGAATATTAATGGGTTGAGCTCACACATAAAATGAAAGTGGATTAAAGAGAGGATTAGAAAGGAGGCCCTAATAATATCCTTTTTAATAAGACATATACTTGAAACAGAAAGACAGAGTTAAAGAAAGGACTGAAGTGGAATATAATAGCTGAATTAAAAAAATGCAGGGATAGCAATCTTTCTCAGACAAAACTAAAGTTGCGTGTGTATATATATATATATATATATATATATACATATATATATATATATATATATATATAATTAAAATGATAATTAAGAAAACTGCATTTTCTTAAAAAAACTACCATATTATGTAAAGGTACTAAAATAAAAAATACACAAGTTTGTCTGTTAAAGCCCTTCTTTTTTAAATATATACTGATTATAGAACTGAGTGAAATTCTAAAAGTAAAATGATAATTCAATTAATAAATGGTCAAAAGATATAAACAACAGCTTTTCAAAGAAGAAATCAAAGTTCTCTAGTCATTAAAAATTCTTTAAGTCACTCTCGATTAGAAAAACACAAATTAAAACAACTCTAAGGTATTACCTTACATCAGTCAGAAATGACAAATGCTGCAGAGCATAAGAGGAAAATAGGTTCACTAATGAATCATGGGTGGAGGAATGAAGTGGTCATGAAGTGAAAGCATACACTTTCAGTGTAGTACATATATTTTGAGACAGCAATATCAATATCTCAAAGAGATCATATAAAAAGAAAAAGAATACATACACATTTATAGGAACTCTTTTTATGGTAGCAAATATTTGGAAATCAAGTGGGTACTCATCAACATGGGAATAACAGAACAAGTTGTTATATCTGTGATGAAGTGATATTATGTGATAAGAAAATGATGAGGAGGGATGGTTTCAGGAAAAATGGCAAGATCTACAAAAAGTAAAGCAAACTGAAGTGAGATAAAGTAGGACATCATTATGTACAATAAAAATGATGTTTTGGTGAAGATCCAACTATGAAAGACTTTACTACTTTGATCAAGACAATGATCCAAGAAAATTCTAAAGAATTTATGATGAAAAAATGCAAGCTACTTCCACAGAAAGAAGTGGAACTTTGAAAGCAAGCTAATTATAATTTTCTCATTTCCTTTATTTTTCTTGCTTTTTTGAAATATGGCTAATAATGAACTATATTTTACTTAATTTCACATGTATTATTGCTGTATTGTTTGTTTTCTCAGTGGATGGTGAAGGCCATGGGAGGGAGAAAATTTGTAAATTCAAAATGTAAAAAGAAAAGGATGTTAAAAACAAATAAATTGTAAGTTATAAATATTCAAGAACCATGTATATGGATAAAAAAGGAACACAATATTTTGAAGTTCTTATTCTAATAGTTGGAAACAACATATATAACAGGTCCCACTATAGTGTAGATAGGCAATGGGTCCTGAAGCAATAAGGCAGATAGGAATTAATTTTTTAACATTTTTTCCATTAATAAACCAATATACATTTTTTCTGAGGATGAATGATTTCATAGTGAAAAGAAATTTAGTACTGAGAACTTTCCTTTCTGTGTCTTTAGAACCATTTTTATGGAAAAGAAAGGGACATGGACCTTGGAGAGAGAATTGACAGGATCATAATTGTTCCTTTGGATGAGAATTGAATGAGCTGTAAGAGCTGAGTTAATGTATTATTTGTTGCTATTATTTCAAGAGCTCTTTGACTTACCCATCCTATTGGTAAGAAATAGCCAGTAGTTGATATTGGGTGGTGGCAGAAATGTCTAGACCCATTTTCAACAATAATTTCTTCCTTGTATATGGAACAGTTTCACTCAATTCCTTTTTTTGTTTCAAGAAGTAGAATTCACTAGAAACTGGAAACTGAATGGATGCCCATCAATTGGAGAGTGGCTGAATAAATTATGGTATGTGAATGTTATGGAATATTATTGCTCTGTAAGAAATGACCAGCAGGACGATTTCAGAGAGGCTTGGAGAGACTTGCATGAACTGATGCTAAGTGAAACGACCAGAACCAGGAGATCATTATACACAGCAACAACAATACTATATGAGGATATGAGGATCAGTTCAATTGGACATGACTCTCTTCAACAATGAAATGCTTCAAACCAGTTCCAATTGTTCAGTGAAGAAAGCCATATACACCCAGAGAGAGGGATGTGAAATTTGGACCACAACATAACATTTTCATGTTATCTGTTGAGGTTTGCTTGAACTGTATTTCCTTTATCGGATTATTCTTTCTTGTAGATACGATTTCTCCTGCACAAAAAAGGTTTGTGTGCCAATAACTATACATATATTCGATTTCTTAAGTATTCTAACATAATTATCATGTAGTGGATATCCTGCCATCTAGGGGAGGGGTGGGGAGTAGGGGGGAAAATTTGTAACAGAAAGCTTTGTAAGGGTTAATGTTTAGGAATTACCCATACATATGTTTTGCAAATAAAAAGTATTAATAAAAAAAAAGTAGAATCCAGAGGATGTATACCTCAGCCAATATAGTATGATAAAAATAAGAACCAAAATGGGTATTTCATCTAATTCAGATAAGAATTTTCTGAAGGAGTTATCAGAGATAACTGAGGAGATAGGATGATCAAGCTTGAAAAGTAGGAACATATATTGGAAGGAGTTGAATAAAGAATATGGTCTTAATTTACTGGCTAGTGAGAGGAATTGTTGTTTCTTTTCTTTTTTTTTTTTTTTTTTGTTAAAGCTTTTTATTTGCAAAGAATATGGATAGCTAATTTTCCTTTTTTTTGTTTTTGCTGAAGCAATTGGGATTAAGTGACTTGCCCAGGGCCACACAGCTAAACGTGTTAAGTGCCTAAGATCAGATTTGAACTCAGGATCTTCTGACTTCAAGGCTGGTGCTTTCTCCACTGTGTCATCTAGCTGCCCCACATAGGTAATTTTTCAACATTGACCCTTGCAAAGTTGTCTATTACAAATTTTTTCCCTACTTTCCCCCACTCCCTCCCTTAGATGGCAGGAAGTCCAATATATGTTAATTTTGTTGAAATATTTGACAGATCAAATATGTGTATACATATTTATACAGTTATCTTGCTGTACAAGAAAAATCGGATCTATAAGAAAACAAAAAGCTGAGAAGGAAAACATAATGCAAACAAACATCAGTAGAGAGTATGAAAATGCTATTTTGTGGTCCACACTCAGATTAGGTTTGTTTGTACAAAAACTTTTTAACTTAATTTAATAAAAATTATCTATCCGGTTTTCAATTAAGAGTTCCAGTTCTTCTTTGGACATATATTTATTCCATCTCCTCAGGTCTGAGAGGTAAACTATCCTATGTTCCTCTAATTTGCTTATAATATCACTCTTTATATCTAAATCCTGAACCCATTTAGATCTTATCTTGGTATGTGGTGTTAGATGTGGGTCAAGCCCTAATTTCTTCCACACTAGTTTCCAATTTTCCCATCAGTTTTTGTCAAATAGTGAGTACTTATCCCAGAAGCTGGAGTCTTTGGGTTTATCAAAGACTAAATTGGTAAAGTTATTGCTAGTTTGTCCTAAGATGCTATCCTATTCCACTGATCGACTGCTGTATTTCTTAGCCAGTACCAAATGGTTTTGATGAC
>JAJPUD010006408.1:0-72528 GCA_023553655.1 Myrmecobius fasciatus
AAAAAAAAATAACAAAACAAAAACATAATAAAATACCCACTTTAAGGAACTTGATGTTATTAAGCTAGAAAAAAATAGCCTGGTAATGATTTACAAAATAGCTTGGCATAGGAAGAATCTGGAGGAAGCAAGATCTGTTGGAAGACTAGAACAAATAGTCAAGGCAGAAATTTATAAGGCCTACACTAGTATAAAAGCCACAGGAATAGAAAAAAAGGATAATACAAAAGAGATGTACATATAACAGGCAAGATTTCCTGACCAAGTGGATGTAAGGTAATGTAAGAAAAGCATGAAAAAAAAGTCTGAAAAAATAGTAACACATTTGATTGCAATTTTCCTTTTTACTCTCCCATTTCTGTTGGGGATGTTAAGTTTGAGGTTCATCCATGTAAAATTATATAATCACACAAGTTAAAATGTGAAAGTGGAGCCTAAGAGAAATGCAGGAGCAAAATCTACCCATTTGGGATTCATCTTCATGAAAGAAAAAATGGATAAGATCACTAAGGGATGGAGTGCAGAGAAAAAAGGGTAACATCTCTATTTATGGGATAGAAACAAAAATAAGAAAACATACTCAAAAGAAAAGAGAAAGGATATTCAAGAGTCATAAAAGCCAACAAATGAAAGGAAGTGCCAAGAAAGTATTTGCCCAACTTTATCAAACACTACATTAAAGAAAAAAAAAGATAATGACTGGATGAGGACTTTAGATGTTATGATGAATAGATTAAAGGCTCCCCAGAAAGCTGTTGACTAAAGCAAAGCACCATAAACTGTGGGGCATGAACCTGAATGTGGGGGGTCATGAATAATTTGGCAACAGTAAACAATATAAATATTCCACCAAGATTTAATTCTTTATGTAAAAATAAACAGGAATATGCATCCTGTTAATACACAAATTAGCTTTCATCTTTAATAAATGGTAAAATTATATGGATGCCAAAGAACTGTCTTAAAATAAATTTCTTTGTGATTTATTATTAATAAATGTTTAATTTGTATACCTGTTTTACAAACCTATATATCCAGGGTCACATGAAAGTTTCTCAGGTAAAAAGGAGTCATGAGTGAAAGTTTAAGAAGGCCAGGACTAAAGGACATTGAAGGCAATAGATCATAGGACCAGCCTTCCAATCCAGTCTCTGATACTTACTATATGTATGATAATGGACAAGTTACTTAAGCTTTCTGGGCCTCAGTTCCCTCATATGCACAACAAAGGGGGATGGTGGACTAAATGACCTTTGAAGTTTCTTCTAGTGAAGGGACCTTATTCTAGCATGAAATAATCAGGGTGATCAGAGATTTTGACATCTATCTTTCCTAGTTTCGTGCCATTAGTGGGGGGGAAGATATTGTGTTTCTTTTATTTTTAAGTGGATAAAATAATAATATTTGTTAAGATATACTAAAAGACTTCTATATATGGATATGCATGAAAGTCTTGTGTAAAAAAATAATCTTTAAGTCTTGAAGCAGGAAAATCTGGATTCAAATTTTGCCTCAGACATTTATTAGCTGTGCAACCATTAGAAAACCCTATAACCCTTAAGTGCCATAGTTCCTTAGGACACACACACACACACACACAGATTTATATCTGTATTAATGAAGAGAGCTCCTATAAAATTCCCTATACGGAAGAAATCACAAGTCTCATCATGTGAGGAAATCCAGGAACTACAAGGGGAAAAGAACATTTTAGTGAAGATCAACAGATGCACATAGACAAGTGATGACTCCATTGGAGTGTATGGCACACCCCCTGGATGGGGAAAACCAGATTATAGCAAAGAGATCAAAACACTGGCATGCAGGCATAATAGAACAGCAATTCCATTATCTAATTGAGCTTTTCATTCTATCAAAAAAGAATCAGTTGATAATTCTTTGGTTTACCTTAACCAAAACATTTATTTAGCAGCTACTGTTTGTGTGTCCAGCACTATACTAAGAAATAGAGATACAAAGGCAGAAACAAAAGAGCCCCTTACATTCAAGCAACATGTTGTAATAAGAAATATAACATATACATAGAAGGGAAGGCACTAGCAATTAGGGACCTCCTGAAGAAAGACATCTCTCTCAGAAGGTGATATTTAAGCTGAATCTTAAAGAAAATAAGGTATTTTGTAAAAATAAAATGATGATAGATTACTATGTGTGAGAAACAGCAAGATGGACATGAACAACAGAGTATGTGAAGAGGAATAATGTGTAAGTAGAGGAATAATTGGGGGATAGTATGAGAAGTAGAATCCAATTCTGAACTTAATATTCAGAAACAAGGAGACGTAAGATGGATGTAATGGTAACACTGAGGAGGAAGGGGATTGTCACCATTCCAGCTTAGAATGGCACAGTCAACCAATCAATCAATAAACATTTACTAAGCACCTACAATGTGCCAGGCATTGTACTAAACTCCAGGGATACAAAGAGGCAAAAGAAAGTTCCTGTTATCAAGAAGCTTACAATCTAATGGCATGCAACAAAAATTATAAAGAAGAAGAAAAGATACTTGGGTTCCTTGTGCAATGTTCTTTCTACTATACCATTCTGCTTCTATAGATATATAAGAGGTACCATTTATAGATAAACCATTTATAGATAAACAGCAGCAGCAGCTATATGAATTAACCAGATAGTAAATATTATAATTGTCAAAAAGAGGGGGGAAATTATTTGCAGGTGTGGCGGTTAGAAATAGTTTCATGGAAAAGAGAAATTTTAAGGGGGGGGCATAAATGATGGTAGAATTGGGTTAGGCAGACAGGAAGTCTCTGCTTAAAGTTTCTAGTAAATTCATTTAGTGTGCAAAAAATAATGCTGAATCTAATACCCTGGCTTTGTTTTCAGCAAAAATTGAAATGATCCTTCTGCCCCTTTCCCTTTCCCTTTTATTTCATCTGTTGTAACCAAAGCTTGCTGAAGGACCAACAAATTACCTCTCAATTATCCTGTTACCAACATCAATCATGAGGTTTCTGGTCCAGGACAACTATGTCACAATCTCACCTGCAAAAACAAGATGAATTTTGATGTTAAATCCAGACAGCATTTTTGTATCTTCATGCAGGTGACCAATAAAAAAAAAACACTTAAAGATCACACCCAGAAGTCATAAGGGAGTTTTTGAAAGGAAAAAAGCTAATAAAAGGATCACAGAGGGTGAAAATAGCAACAAATATTTTGAGGGACCCCTTAAGTAGAACATTACTATCTTAAGATCAGGAGCTCCTATAATACACTTTTGTCTTTATAATCTCACTATCTAGTACAAGCACAGTACCATGTACAAACCGGGTGTATAACAAATTTTTGATGAATTGAATCTACTAAAGTTTATCCAGGCTGAAATCTTCATATCCCTAGGCCAATAAAATTACAAATTTTTGAAGTATCAAAGTATTATTCTGAAGCAACTAGTTAGAGGGACTTCTCACAGCTCATAACAAATCAATTAATGACAGCTATGGGGTACTCAGTATAGTTATGGAGATTACATAGAAGTAACAAAGAAATAGCATCAATGTTAATCTCTACATACATGAATTCAAGACAAGAAGCAGTTTGGAAAGATGAGAGAAATTAACAGAGCTTAAACATAAAAATGGCTTGCTATCACTACAGCAATGAAACTTTATTTTAGGATACCTACATGTAAAGCCTGAGAAATCCTACAGCTAAAATAACTAGGGGCTTCTGATCAAACCAAAGTATTTAAATGAATGTTTGCTCTCAGACTTTATAAATGAAGAATATATGCTCCAAAGAAATGAAAGAAAGAAAAGGACCTATACAAAAATATTTGTGGCAGCTCTTTTTGTGGTAACAAAGAACTAGAAAACAGAGAAATGACTTTCAAGTGGGGAATGTTTGAACAAATTATATCCATACAGTGGAATACTAGTATGTTGTAAAAAAAAATAAAGGGGAGAGTTTCAGAGAAACCTGGGAAGACTTTCAAGAAATGATATACACTAAAGTGAGCAGAAGGAGTTGTTAAGAACTCAGGTCAGCAATGACAAATTATAATTCCAAAAGAATTATAAGTGACAAGTCATCCATTTCTTGACACATGGTGAGACATTTTTAACCATGGCCAATTAAGGAGTCTGGTTAGCTTGACTATACTAATTTATCATAAGCATTTTTCCTTTTTTTTTTCCAGTGAGGGCAAAGGTGAACAAGTGACTTGTTCATTGAAAAAAAAATACGGGGGAAATGAAACATACTTTTAATAGATACAGAATAAATACAAATGGAATTATAGAACCATAGACTGAGTAATAGAAGGATCTTAGAATGAACACTAGTAAATTTTACCAAGATCCTCAAGGACAAAGAGTTTGAGTATAATCTGAGGCAAGGATTTATTGGTCCAGAAGTCTAATTTCAAATTCCTAGCTATATATTAGTGACTCATGCTATCTCTGTTGTTTCAGTTTTAAAGTGAATATATCCAAGTTGGGATAGTCTCATAATTGTGAAGATAAAATGATAATGATAATTCTTATGAAGTGTCAATTTTCAGCCTAATAGTAACAAAGTACATCAAAAGCTAAATTTATTTCTAACAGATTTTAAGGTTTTTGAGGACAAACATCTTTAAAGTCCTATTTATTTTTGTGTATCTATCAGTATCAAATATAGTCCTTTTCACATGGTAAGCAGTATATAAAGAAGTGAAAGACATCTGCATAAAATTCAGCCCAAATATCCTAGCAGCCCCATTAGAAAATTTCAGCCATCAGTAGATATACCCCCACAACAACAAAAAAAAAAATGAACTATCTCACCAAAACCACTCATATTATGCCAATCTTTTTTCATTCCTTTCCACTCCTGATACACATGCCTAATTGCTAATGGCCCTTCCCCTTTTTGTTGTTTTATTCATTCAGTCATGTCCAACTCTTCATGACCTTATTTGGGTTTTTCTTGACCAAGATACTGGAATGGTTTGCCATTTCCTTCTCCAATTCATTTTGCAGATAAGGAACTGTAGCAAAGTTAAATGAATCTTGTTGCTATTTTCTTTAACTATTTTGTCTTTACCTATAGAGACTGACTACTCTGATAGAAGGTAAGCTCCTTAAGATCAGGTGCTGTTTCATTTTTTTTTCTTCTCATCAATCAGCAGTGTCTACCATGTAGGAGGTACTTGATAAATGTTTATTGATTTATCAAGGAAATCAATAGGTATAAGATTAATGGTTTACGGACTCTATCTTAACTGCACAGAAATAATGTCTATTAAAATTTAACACATTGAATCATACATACAGAAGGACTAAACACCTTTTTGTACTAATGTTCAACCTACATGAGTAACTATTACACCTTAATGTAGAAAGAAATACATAGAAGACCAAGAACCCACCCAGGACCAGAAATAGCGATACCAGCAGTTGTTTCAACAATAAACAGAGGCAGCTGGCCTTAATTTTAGTTTTGGTTTTAAGGACCATGCCAAGAAAAAGGTAACTAGTGCCAGTTCAGTGGACACAAGAGAAACATTATTTGAACTAAATGACCACTTTAAATTGTTTTCCGGTATGTATTAAAAATTTGACTCAATGCAAGGGTTATTAACTTAGTGCAAATTTACTAGACTTGCCTATATGGTGAAATTACCATTTCCTGGACCAATAGAAAACTCCAATTTCCTCCTCTCTTCCAAATTTGAAAAGCATCTCCATGAATTGGGATTTTGGCATGATTCCCATAGAGAAGAAAGTGGTTTCTTTAAGCATATAATTTTGTGAGTCTATAATCAACATGCCTCCATAAAAAGTCTTCCTTTAATGCCTCATTGTAATGTGGAGGTGACTGTGGATTTTTGGAGACTATACCAGCAAAGCACAATTCTGGCACATCCTCCCAAGTGGGCAAGGCTGTGAGTGTGGGCTTGACTATGCCTGCTGTTAAGCAAAGAGCTTCGTAAAGCAAAGAGTGTCATCACTAGTGATGGATCATCTGGTATCAAATATTTGGGACAGCTTGGTTACACAATAGACAAAGTGCTGAGCGTGGAGACAAGCATAAATTCAAATTCACTCATGGTTACTTAAGATCTGTATGACCCTAGGTATGTCTTTTCACATCTGTTCATCTCACTTTCCTTCCCTGTAAAATGAGTACAATAATAGCACCTGGTACAGTGCCTGGCACAAAGAAAGCACGATATAAATGTTATTAAAACAATAATAATAATCATGATTATCATAATTTGATCATAACAAACCTTGGAAGACATGACAATAAAAAAGACAAGACAATCCTACCTGTCTCTTTTCTGTTTTTCACACTTAAGGTGATAGGTTGATGAAGAAAAATCACACAATTTTAGGGCCTGCTATAAATATTGTATATATGTGAGTATATAGGCATGAGTGTGCATGTATATATGCATATACATACAAGTATATGTGTGTATACAAATCTGTGTGTTTATGTATGTTTGACTCAAACTTTAAATTAATAATCTCTATCCAAGGGCTGATAAACAGATAATACAGGACTGAAAAATTATGAATTCAGGATATGAAGGCCTAATACTTTTATTTTATGAGCACACTTGTATGGTCAAAAGAAGGAGACATGATACATATGTGTGCATGTAAGAGAGAGAGAGAAAGAGAGGACATCAGAAATATCTGGAGATGTATGAGCTGAACGGTGCAGATTATTCAGAGAAGAGAATAGATATAAAACAAAATCTTGTAAAGTTAGGTATGATCTTGCACCTAGTACATCCATTCAATTCCCATGTATAAAAACCACATATTATAAGTAAGTTCCAATTGCATGAAAGGTTCTATATATAAATGCATGCAGAATCCTCATTGAAGCAATTAAACTGGATTACAGAAGAATGACTTGGTCAGTGTTACTTAAAGCTGTATTTGGATAGCTTTATCTGGTACCTGCAGATATACATAAGGCCTTGTGATACATTCCACCCTCCCTCCACCTCCACCCTCATGCCCCTGACAAATAGTTGGCTATATGGTCAATATGGAGAGTGAATGTTTTTATGAAGGTAATGACCTCTAGGGCAGACGCACCTGACAAAAGTAGAGCCTAGGATGATCATAGGCTTTTAGAAATGGAAAGGACCTAGGAGAATACCTAGTCCAGCCTTTTTCTTTTATACTGATAAAGAAATTTTTCAAGGTCACATAATGAGTGAAAAAGACCATATTCTCTCAACACATCATCAAAACACATCATATAACCAATCAAGGACACACTGCCACATGGTACAGGAGAAAGAAAAATTTGTATTTATAAAAGTCGAGATCAAATCCCATCTCTGCCGTTTACTACCTCTGTGATCTTGAGGAGAGAATGAGCAAACTAGCATTTATTAAGCACTTATTATGCATCAGGCATGATCCACTAAATAGTTTACAAGGCAAGAAAACAATAAAATCTACCAATCAAAAATATTTAGCAAGTATCAACAATACACCCAGAGTTTTATCAGACAATAAGAAAAAAACCACTGGATCACAGATGTAGAAGTAAAAAGAATTTAAGAGGCCATCTCACTCATTTTACATAAGAGGAAATTGGCCTAACGGAATGTATTTTGCTCAGAGTCACAAAACTATTAAGTGTACATGGCAGAATTTGAACCCAGATCTTCGTACAGTACTCTACTCCACTCAAATACCTCTATAAAAAAAAAAAGACATAAAAGGGTTGACCTGACTACAGGGCATGATTTCTTGAGTCCTGGCTAAAATGTCTCACACCTTCTGGCATATGTCTCTAACTACTTTAAAGAGGACAAAATTTTTCCTTACAAAAATAGGAGATGAATTAAAATGCATTTGGACAAAAATTTGATGTAAACTCATCCTCATGTAAGGCATTCAGTGAAAACAAATGAAACAAGATATCCCTGTTTAATTTGCAGGGTAAGGAAACATCATGTAGAAAAGAAAGAGGGACAGAAAGAGCAGGTTTGGGAGGTTTGCATGGTATATGGTCAGTACTCAAATTAATGGCTTTTTTAACCAAATAGGAAAAATACAGATATAGATATAAATATATATATGTGTGTGTGTGTGTGTGTGTGTATGTATACGTATATATATAGGAAAAATACAGATATAAATATATGTGTATATGTATATGTATTTACAGATATAGATATAAAGATATATATATGTATATATGTGTATATATATATATATATATATATATATATATATATATATATATAATTTTTTTTTTTTGCTAAGGCAAATGGGATTAAATGACTTGCAAGGTCACACAGCCAGGAAGTATTAAGTGTCTGAGGTCAGATTTATATTCAGGTCCTCCTGACTTAAGGGCTGGTACTCTATCTACTACACCAACTAGCTGCCCCAAGATATATTTTCTTAAAAAATCCCATGATTCTGTCAATATGAATGGTCTCTTCAGGAATGTATATTTAAAACTTCCCTATAATTTAGCAGGTAGTCTTTGATTATTGCCATGAATGAAAAAAAATATCACTTTAGGATATCATTATGCTAAGTCCCTGAGAAATCTGCTATGCTGGTCCTTCAAGAACATATATACATTGCAACATCGCTGTGTCACAATGAGTAAATCACAACTTCCAGCAGCTTCAGACAACACTGAAAGATTAATCAAATAAATCAAATAAATTGTGTGTTGAATCATAGATCCTTAATGACAATCTAGTACAATAGGGTAACTGCTCAGGCCAGACAACAAAAAAAGTGCTGAAAGAAAAACTATGATATTGTACAATGAAAATAGAGGTCTTAGAACATATTTTCAACAATTTATTACATATACCATATAGATTTCCTCATCTTCAAAATGAGGAACCTGGACTAGATGAGCTCCAAGGTATTTTGCAGTTATACAGCTGCATACCCATTGTCCAAAATAGTATTAGCATGAGCTGGAATTCTCTTCATGAAATAGGTAAGACTGTGTTTTTTAGGATGACTGGGCAATGTAGTACATAAAACACCATCTTTGGAGTCAGGAATATTTGAGTATGAGTCCTACCTAACTTACTGTGTAACCTTGGACAAACTAATTTTCTCCCAATCTCAATTTCCCCATCTGAAAATAAATGAGGCTAATAATATTACCTACTTTCTGTGAGACAAAACCAAATAAGATAATATTAGTAAAGTGCTTTATAAAACACATTATATGTGTATAGTACTATTATTATTATCACTATTGTTATTATTCTTGATTCCAACAGCTTTTTAAAATTCACACTAACAAAAGATTGCTATTTCCCATATGCTTCTCAGTTGTTTTCAGTGTGTGTGCCTGATCAACATCTCTCTTCTAATTTCAAGATACTGCATTTGAACTCTATATACATGTTAACATTAAGATGATTTTATGACATCATGAAAAGAAGTGTAGCAATAGAACCAGGGAGACGAGTTCAAGTTCTGCCAATGTTCTACCCATGTGACTTTGGGCAATTAACTAAACTTTCTTATGTTCTAGACAACTTCCTAAGAATATGGGTTGCAGAAAAGAGCAGACCTACACCGAGAGAGAGAATTTCCTCATGTGGGAATTTCCTACATAAAGAAAATCATAGATCCAGTTCCTATTCCTATTCCAGGCCATTTGAAAGACATAACAAATCAGTGTCTACACAAGATGATAAAGCACTGTCACATATTGAGGTTTACTAGGCCCTACAAAAGAAGCTAAAAATTTAAATTATGGTGGAATATCAGGAAATAAATGAAGTGACTGTTTCTCAGTGAGCATATAGCTTACAATTGGGAATCAGAACTATAAACTAAAAGGACTTGGAAATACCCAAAAGAGGAAGAAAGTTATTGTAAAGTTGACACAATTTTAGTAATTGTTAGTTATTACTAGTTGTTTAGTTCGCTATTGTCTTCTTTATAATTCTATGCTATCCTTGTGCAAATAGCTGATTATGCTTTTTTTGCTGATAGTTGTTCTTGAATCATTTGCATGTAAAATAGTAAGATGCTGTATGTACCTTGCTGTAATATTAAACTAAATCAACTGATGGCTTGTTCGACTATGCTACATGTGACAGCAAATCACATAACCTCAGAAGTTGGAACCACTGAGACATCATAAATCATCTAGTCCAACCCTTGTCTGAGCAGGAATGCCCTCTTTACAACATCCACATATAGTGTCAAAACTCTGCTTAAAGACATTTAGTGATAAGGAAATTTCTTAAAATCTGAGGCAGCCCATTCTGCTTTGGAGGGCTTGCATTGTAAGAAAAATGTATTTTCTTTTTATATTTAGTCAAAATCTGTCTCTGTTTAACCTCTACATACTACCCTTTCTTATAAAATAAAATAAATACAATCTTTCTTCAACATGAAGGCCCTTCCAACAGCACAAAATAACTATCAATCCTTTTCCAAGCCATCTCCATGATTAAGTTCTTGAACCCTACAATCCTTCTGCACAGGGCATAATTTCAAGATCCCTTTACCATTCTGGTTCAACTTGAACCATATTCTTGTCAATGACCTTCCTAAAATATGGAGCCCAGAATTTGGGAAAAGCAAGTATCATTTGACCCACACAGAGTATAGTGGGACTACCATTTCTATCATTCTGGACACTCCAGTTTCATTTATGCAGCTCATGATGTCATTATTTATTTTAGCCG
The DNA here is from genome assembly GCA_023553655.1 of Myrmecobius fasciatus. NCBI lineage: Eukaryota > Metazoa > Chordata > Mammalia > Dasyuromorphia > Myrmecobiidae > Myrmecobius > Myrmecobius fasciatus. The sequence goes on from JAJPUD010006408.1 coordinate 10,685, forward strand.
TCATGTCATACTGATTTTGCATTTCATTAAACACCCCAGATTTTTCCACAACTTTTCAACCTTGTACTTAAATAGCTGACTTTTTGAAGGCAAGTTCAGAAATTTACATTTACTCTCTTTCATTTTTAATCTTATAGATTCAATTATTTAACATTTTGGGAGTGTCATTCAATGTTTAAAATATTCCATCCACCTATGTGTTGTACATAAATCTAATAAATAGAAAAGCTATGGCTTCATTTAAGTAAGTAATACAAGTAAAGTCTCCCTTCAGATAGACTTCAATGTTTTAACTAGTACTTAGAAGGAAGAGGAAAGAAAGCTCCATGTCCAATTGCAAATAAAGATATTGTTACAGATTTTTGAAGTATGTTCTAGAAATTCAAGCACACTCATCAATCAATCTATAACAACAAAGTGAAATAGGTAATTTGTGACTGGATGTTGGTTTAATGATTACTTCCTTATATTCTAAATACTCATAAAACATTAAGCATCCATTTAATAAAATGTCTTGGATCTTTCAATCAAATCAAGCTCACCAACCTAGAATATGAAGAATCTAGAGCCATTTTCAGACATTAAATCATAGACTCTATGAGTTGGAAGAGAGTTAAATAGCCATCTAGTCCAAACAGTATCAGAACAAAAATTTTTTTCTGTAATATTCCTTCAAGAGGTCATGTAGTTGCTCCAAAAATCTATACCGAGGCAGCCCATTCTACATTGGTGAAAGTTGGATTCTTAGAAAGACTTTTCTGAATCTTATACTAGATAAGTCATGAGACAGTAATTATATGAAAAGACATCAGACTTTGTTTTACAGACTTTATGCACCAACATTAATTTTTCAGTTAATGGACTAGCTCTAAGAATCACAGATTACAACCCAGAAATATCAAGATATCATGATATTTTAACATTATCAAGATAATAAAATTATATAAATATCAAGATATGAATTGATATAAGGATATGTTGATAATCCACATATCAGCTAATTATATACTAATTTTTATCTATTAAGAAAAAACAAAAATCTTCCAGTAAAAGCATGATGAGGGAAAGATCGCTAAACCTGGAGGTAGAAGATGACAACATAGGGAAAGGCTGCACAGTCTAAGGGAAAAAGTACTAGACTAGGAATCAGAAGAGATCTGGATTCAAATTCCATCTCTAAAATATACTGTGTAGCTCTGGGCAGGTAACTCAACATTTCTCAATCCAAGTCTCTTACTCTGTAAAATGGGTATATAGCACCCTACTCACAGAGCTGTTTAAGAACATCAAAAGACATAAAATACATAAAGTACCACATAAACCTTAAATATTATGATGATGATCTTTAAATAAATGAGAGTGAAGATAGTCACCCTCTCAATTTCTTTTTGGCCAGTGGAGGATTAATATTCAGAAGACATTAATATTTATTATGCATGAAGCACTGTTCCGCTTTCTGCCAGTCAGTGCAGCTTTTGTTCAGAGTCATAAGTTTAAAAGATGGAAGAGGTACTAGGGACCAGTCACTCCAACCTTCTAAAAAGGTGGGGAAATGATATCCAGAGAATTTAAGTGATTTGCACAAGAGCTCACAAACAGTCAAATGGCAATATTGAAATATAGTGTAAATCTTCTAACTGGCTCCTAGGCTCAATACTATTTCTACTAAATATTTCCTCATCATCAGTGTTACTGTTTTATCAAAAGTTGTAGGAAAATCAGTGAATAAGAAGTTGTGCTGATAGAATGTCAAATGCATTAGCTTTTATTACAATCTTTTCCATGTAGCTTGCAGAAACCTGTTATTGAACCAATCTTGAAACACTATAATTTGGCCCACTACCTAGGTTCACTTGTATTTCACAGCTCTTGCTACACTACCCCAATTAAACAATGTAAGTCTGTTTTCTGGGAAAAGAAGAACAAAATCAGTAAGAATTGTTCATAACAGAAATACCCCTTATTTTATTACACTTGAAAATATAACCAATTACAAAAGAATCACACAGTAGAAGTGGAACAGACCTTAGAAATCATCCAGTGTAACCAACCCTCTCATTTTACAGATAAAAAAACAAGTGTAGAGAGATTAAATTAATTTTCTAAGGTCACATAACTTATTATTAACTACTGGGAGAATGAGAAAGAATTGCAATCTTCTTATCTACAGTCTACTGGTCATGTTGAATATTCAGAGGTAAAGAAATAATCAGTTTAGCACCAGGATAAAGAAAAATCATTAGAAAATCGGATTACCTCAAAAAAGCAATGTACCAACAAGCATTTATTAAGTGCCTATGATGTGCCAGGCACTCTGTTTGGGAATCAAATAAAAATTAAGCAACTGCTACCTTTGAGGTGCTATCATTCTATTGAGGGAGACAATATACAGAGATGTAAATATACATTATACATATAAGGCAAACTGAATGGGGGTTGGGGAAGTACTCATTGTCAGAGTTGATCACAGAAAACATCACATAAGAGGTGTTATTTAAGCCAATCTTTGATGGAATCTTAGAACCCAAAGAGACAGTGTTAATCTGCATGTATTCCTTGTTTGGTATATAGCCTATGTAAATGAATGGAAATGAGACATAGTAAAGAATGGAGGTGAACCCTAGGGAAAATAATTGCTGAGTGTCCCTTTTTTTTTTAAATAAAAAAGGGCTTGAAATTGCCTTTTAATTTTTTTCCCCAAACATAAAATGTTCTGCCAGAAAAATAAAACTGCTTGAAGGAAACCTGAGAACACTCAAAATTGTGTTACATATACATCATTTCCCATTAAAATTTCAGGTCTCATAATAATTTTTATAATTTACATTAATAGAAATTTCTAAGAATTAAGGGAACAGAATGAGCCCCTTCATTCCTCAAGTACCCTCATTCTTTATTAGCCTCCATTTTCCTTTCCTTTTACCATGATAGTCCCAAGGCTATAACTCATGCTAAGAATGTCAAGTACTTGCACCATACTCCATACTGACAATGTTTAAATCACTGGGTTCTTTCACTGCTATCTAAGGTTACCTCCATCAAGTCAGTCTTCACTCCTTTCCCTTCTTTACTGTCATTCTGACTGGTAGTGAACCTTCAATCCTCAAGTTTCTAATTAGGGACTCATGAGTCACTCTAAGTCTGTGACAGGATAATAAGTGCAGGTCCTAACTAGGAGAAGAAATGGGCTCTTGGCCAAAGTTTCTTGAGCCAAACACTATTTATCAGGCTCTGTGTAAGATACACAGTGGAACTCAGTGCACAATGTAATGTCATCCACAAAAAACAAAATCAGAGGAGTATAAACTGTTCGAGACTTGTCACTAAGAAGCAACAATTTTTTTTTAAAAATTGGTAAATCTTCAAATTTCTTATGTCTCCTAGGAAACAGTTATACCATCAAGATTATATTTTTAAAAGAGCAAGATAAGACAAATTGGGCAACATACCCTTCTTTCCTTTCCTCTCTCCACCATGAGAGGGATGACAGTGAATGTAGAACTTTCTTTGAAACCAGGAAGACTTGAATAGAAATCTGTCCCTCATATTATGATTCTGGTCAAGTCACTTAACTTTTCAGTGTTCTAATAAACTAAGATTAAAAGTTAAAGCATTGTTCAGTTATTTTTCAGTTCTTCCCAAATCTACATGACCCTCTTTAGAGTTTTCTTGGTAAAGATACTGGAGTGGTTTTCCATTTCCTTCTCCAGCTCATTTTATAGATAAGTCAACTAAGGCAAAAAGCATTAAGTAATTTGACCAGGATCATATAGCTAGTAAGTATATCATGCCAGATTTGAACTCAGGAATATGAGTCTCCCTGACTCCAGGCACTATAAGATCTATACTATATTGCTGCTCTTAAAGGTGGAAGAGGAGGTATCAATTTTAAATTGCTGACAAAGTTCCAGATGAAATTCCAAATCCAGTTCCTCTTCCTATGTCTCCCCAGCAAGCTGCTGTCTTTATTCTCAGCAGTGACATTTCTAACACTAATAATTAGTCTACAAATGTTTGCACTATCTTCTCACAATATGAATACAATTCCTGCTGCATCCCTTTGCTAGTTATTGTCTGTATCCCAAGTAGCTGGTTTCAGCCATTGTAGGAACTTGACTTATTAATAAGTCATTCATTCAAAAGTCATCAGAAAGAAACTGTGTTTATGTGAATAGGGAACAAATCATTCTCTGGGCATTTGTACCCCCCCCTTACCTAATAAAACAAACTGGGTCTTCAGTTTGTTGAGTTGAAGTTAATTTTAAGGAGTCTGCAAAGAGTTCTTCCCTCTTAGGAGTTTCCAGCTTGATTAAGTAGGACACTCACAAAAGGAAATGAATAATTGTATAACTTCATATCGCCAAAGTGCCAAAGAGGTATATAGTAACACACACTACAGGAAGCCAGGTCAGAGGGGCAATCAAAAGATGGAAGACAAGTGAAATTTCAAAGAAAAGTTGGATTTAGAGAATTTAAAAAGAGGAGAAAAGGTATGTTACACAACATTCTTTGTACGTGGGGAATGGAGATAAAGATGGAATCTGTGGTTTCCTCAAGACTGGAAACTACCAAATAAGGAGACTCCTTTGGCCAATGAAGATTAGAATGGTGTCTGCAATTTACAATTTTGGAGAGTTGTGTAGGACACTAAGAGGTTAGATTTAACCCTCTTTAAGAGGTAGAAAAACCAACACCACAAAAATAAATGGCAATAGAATAGAATTTCATTGCAAACTGATGTTTCATTAACTAAACTAGTTTATTGTTGTTTTTTCTATTTTAGCTTGCCAAAACTAATCTTGTAATCTCTCAAGAAATTGGGAAAATTTGGCTGTTAGACCATACGGCCATCAATAACATCAAGGAAGACATCTACCTCTATCATTTGAAAGCTTCTTATAGATAGCATATAAAAGCAAAAGGAGCACAGACTCTCATTCTGTCCTTAAACCAGAGTTTGTTATATTGGCCTTCATATTGTCAGTACTTTGAAAATAAAAAGAAAGTGGAAATTGAAAAATTCATCAATTTGAGAATGATTGAATAAGCTGTGGTATATAAATATAATGGAATACTACTGTGCCATAAGAATTGATAAGTAGGCTGATTTTAGAAAAATCTAGAAAGATATATATGAACTGATGCAGACTGAACTCAGCAGAACCTGGAAAACATTGTACACAATAACAGCAGTACTGTACAGTGATCAACTGTGAATGACTTAGTTATTCTCTGTAATACAATGATCTAAGGCAATCCCAAAGGACTCATGACAAAAAATGTTTTCTACCTACATAAAAAGGACTGTTGAAGTCTGAGTGCTGACTGAAGCATATTATATTTTACTTTATTTATTTTTATCATCAAGTTTTTTGCCTGTGTTTTCTTTCACAACATGACTAATGTGGAAATGTTTTTCATGATGGCACATATACAACCTATATCAACTTGCTCACCATCACAGAGCAGAGAGAGGTGATGGAGGAAGAAAATTTAGAACCCAATTATAAAAAACAAATGTTAAAAATTGTATTTATAATTATTGGCAGCAAGTTGATTATTTTTTAAAAGAAAGAAAGTAAAGAAATCAAGAAAGCCAGGTGAGATTTCTTTGAACCACAAAAAGAAGTCTTTCTCTCTACGGAGTCTGGTTACCTAGGTGTCTTTCACTTTGTATTTGTGCTTTGGACTCCCCTTGCTGTGTGTCCCCCTGGGAAAGACTTGTGCATTTTAGTTATCTGAGGTCTAAGAGCAAGAGCACATCAAAGGGACAGTTAGTAATGTCTTTTTCTTACAAGGAGAGTAATAGCTGTATCCTTGACAACATTTTCTGAGCCTCTCTCCATTCTTCTGGGAATAGTTATTTGAGATGTCTTGGGACCTTAGATGTCAGCAGTTTGGGGACCCTGGTATTTCTAATAGGCTGCTAGCTTATAAAAGATATAATGGCAAAAGGTGATCAAGATAAAAGCCTCTTGTAAACATATGCCGTTGCTCTTTCATCTAATATTCCTACTATTAAGCCACACTAAATACAATGAAAATACAATAAATATTGATTTAAATCTGGCCATTTAATAGTTATCTTTCTTTTACAAATGGGGATTCTGAATTCAGCACTGCTCCCTCACTTATTTACCATGTGAAACTGAAAAAGTTACTTCATTTCTCTTGGTCCTAGTTTCCCCATTACATGATTGGAATATGTGACCTCTAAGGACCCTTTCAGTTATAAAGATCTTTTTTTTTATGAGAGGAAATTACCTGCCCAATGTCACACATTTCTTTAATGGTAAATATAGAAATAGACACAAAACCTCCAGATTCATGTACTTCCTTTTAAAATATCATTTTCTTTATTTTGTCTAAGGCCTAATAAATGGCAATTTTCTATTGTCATGTTCTTTGTATAGGTTGATAGATACAAAAATAGAAACGGCAGGAAAGCAGGAAAGAAAGGAGTCAGCTTGACCTCTAAAAATTGATGAGACCATGGCTTGACAAAGAGTATATCCTTGCATGCTGAGCTAGTGGGAGTTCTACTTCCATGAACACTTAAGCTACAAAATGGCATTGGATTTCAGCTTCCTCTTAAGTAGCAAGCTAATCACAATGACATTAATCCATACCTAAGCCAAGTTGTAATAATGAAGGGCTATAAAAAGGGCAACTGATGGTCTGTCCAGCCAATAACAACTACCATTCTATCTAAGAAACAGCTCCCCCCAATTATTATTTAGTTTCAGATGCTATGCCCAGACTTCTGTTAAAAAGATAATCGAAGATTCCCATTAAATTAAAAAGCTTCAAAGTCAACTACGACAGAGGACTTCTCTATATCTATGTTATAATTTCATTCTCTTCTAGTGTAAGATTCACAATAAGGACCAAAATCTAGGGCCTGAAAGCCACAATACACACCTCCCTCCAACTTTACCCATATCTCATTCCACCACCATCCCACAGAGGGATGGGTTGTAGAGTCATACCCAAAATATAAATTATTCTGGCCAATACTGAGATTTTTTTTAACTCCTTTAATGAGGGTACACCATTATGCACAGTCCCATGTCATAAAATCAATTCCAAAATTCTTAAGAGAAATCATGAGAAGGTTTTGCAAGGATCAGTGTTGAAAAATTATCCATGCATATGTTTTGAAAATAAAAAGCTTCAATTAAATTTTTTTAAAAAAAAAGAAATTTTGCTCAGGAGTTCAAAAGCCACTTGGGACACAAAACTTGCTTATTAAAGCTCCACAACCAGGCGCCCAGCTGGGCAGGAATAGAGGACAACAAAGATCTACATGCCTTAATCAGCCATGGGGAACCCTTGGGGAAAAAAAAGAGAAAAACTTTGAGAGTATCCATATTTCTTTTTTTTTTCTGATCACCATGTGAGTGCTTGCCCTGTGAGAGCTCTCCATCAAACAGTCTTTAGAATTCAATGTGGCAAACCTATCAAAAAATACCTCAATTTCTGATATCTTATCTGGCCAGATGATCTTCAGAATCTCCTAAGATAATTCAAATAAAAGCAATTCAGTTTCCTGTCATGGCATTAGTATATGATGCAAGTTTCATAGGGATGCAACAATGAAGTCAGCACAACAGCTCTGTAGACCTTTAGTGTGGTAGTCCATCTAATACCTCTTTTCTCCCACACTTTCCTTCAAAGCCTCCCAAATATTGAGCTAACTCTGGCAATGCATTTGTCACACTAATTATCAATGTGTACATCCCTGAAAGGTATATTTCCAAGGTAAGTAAACCTCTCCACCGCATTCAAAACTTCTCCATTTGCTGTAACTGATGGTTCCATGTATGGATGGTGAGGTGTTGATTCATGGAACACCTTTGTTTTCTTTGCGTTATTGTTAAGCCAAACAAACAAACAAAAACTAACACTCCTTCCAATTGAGTTTTGGCTTGTAGCCTTTTCAAACTGAAGAATTTACCATCTGTCTGGTAGTGTACATTGCTGCTGTATTTATCCTCATTGAAGGTGCTTGACAACATGGTTGAAAACATCATGCTAAAAAGCATGGGAGTAAGTATACAGCATTGTGTCACTCCACTGGTAATTGGGAAAGCACAAGAGCATTGTCCAATATCTAGAAGCCATCATGAAACTGATGTACAATACTGATGAACTTCTCCAGGCAACGAAATTTTGATATAATTGTCCATTAGCTCTCAAAGGTATCAATCAGATCTAAAAAAACTTTGTATATAAATCTCTGTTCTACTCTTGGCATTTCTCCTAGAGTTGTAAAGCAGAAAACAGGATATCAACTGCTCTTTGGCCCTTTCTGAAGTCATACTGACTCTCAGGCATATGACCATCTTCCAGTGGAAGGATAAGCTTATTAAATAATGACTCTGGCAAGAATCTTTCCATTGTGATTAAGAGAGATACCTCCTGTGATTGTCATAGGACAATATATTTCCTCTACCTTTAAAGAATTAGATGTTGGGCATGCCCTTGAACTACTGAGAGATAACCTCCTTTTGTCATATAACCTGGAAAATTTCAAGCATTTTTTATGAGTAATGTACTCCCACCTTACAAATCTCAGCTGTAATAGAATCATCACCAGGGGCTTTGCCATAGGAGAGCAGCCTAATTCAAAATCCCTTCTTTAGTTGGAAACTTGTATAGAGAGGTATTGACTTCAACCTGAAGTAAATGATCAGTGGCTGCATCATTGACTGGTGATAATCTTTGAGAATACTATGGAATCACTCATCCCATCTCTCCAGAATCATGCCTTTATCATTAATCAATGTAGCTCCATCAGTTCTGACTGGTTAAGATGCAGCATATATCTTTGATCAATAAATACCCTTCAAGGCATCATAAAAGTATTTTGGAATATTACTATCAGCATAAAACTGAATTTTATCTGCCTTCTTACTGAATCAAGAATCTTGCATCTCTCTAAGCTTCATTTGCCTTTTACTTCTGATGGAATTAAATTCTCCTTAGAGATGGATGAATTATTCTGCTGGTAAATTCTGTGGAGTTCTCGTTTTTTTCATTTAGAAGCTTCTGAATTTCCCCATAGTTTCTGTCAAATCAGTCTTGATGTTTGCAAGTGTTCTGACTCAGATCAACAAATACAATGCTGTACACCAAATCTCTGAAAGCTACCCATTCCTTTTCTGCATATTTGTTGCCAACCTTGTGTTGGCTCAACTTTCCTTCCAAGTTAGAAACAAACTATTCCCTCTCAAAGAAGCTCTTACTTGTTGGCACTAACACTTCAGGATTCAAGGGTACATCTGCAAAGTTTTATTGCATTTAGATAAATGGAAAACAGTGTTGGTGATGAGAAGGTCATGAAATGCACAAGTCTTCAGTAGAAAATGACCACTGCTATTGCTGTTTCTGACTTCATTTCTCCCAATACTTCCCTGTCATGTCTGGTAAACTGAGTCTACTCACCCAGAATTATAAACTTGCCTAATTTTAGCACATTGATGAATAAGGGTCTCCAGTTCTACATAAACTTTTTTCTTTGACCTCATCATGGTTCATCATGGGAACAGAGGCATATAATAGTTGCATGGAGTTTTCCTGCAATTGGCAATTGCATTGTCATGGACTACTCATACTCCTTTTGGTAGGCATACAAGTTTGTTGACTAGATTAGTTTTGATCACAAAATCTACTACAGATTCACAATGCCCCCCTTTACTGCAGTCAGTTCAGAAAAATATATCCTGCCCCAGAAAGCTGGCCTTCATTTGCCATCCTTGTTTCACTCAGGGTTGCCATTTGGATGCAATACCTACTGGGTTCTCTCACAAACAAGAGCTGCTTATATTTCAGGTCAACTGGATTTTGTATTGTCTATAAGTGTGTGCATATTCCAAGAAATGATAGTGAGCAGAATCATCTTTGCAGAAGTTTTTGGACAATTTTGTTTGGACTTCCATTGTTAATCCAGCCAAGGTTGAGTATACAGACAATTTTTAAGGGATCTTTCTAGCCTCTTCCTCATGCCAGGAAGTGAGCAGCAGGACCTTTAAAAGGCTTTAAAAGATACCTACGGGGATGCTAATCTCACTGTTACTTACCGTGAGAAGACAGGTTGCCTTGTGTACAAGATTAGCTCCCAAAGCATCTGAATCTGCTGCTTTATCACTGGCCACAGAACTTTGAGATCAATAAAATGGTAAAATAGTAAGGATGATATCTTGGTACATAGATTGAAATGAGACAGAGTTGCACAAAATCATGAACCTCACTTTCTCTTCCAGCATCATCACAATCCAGTGACAAGACAGAGTCAAGGTGACTAGTGATGATTTAAAATGCCACAGGATGACCTTGGAATCTATCTTCAGTGTCTAAACACTTCAAAGCACCTACTTCAGCTGCCTTCAGGTCCATTGGAACAAGTTGTTCTCGTCAGGCTATTTCACCAGGGAGTCTTCACAAACTTAGGATGGCCTCCCAACTTACTCACTGATGGGTTTGAGAGCTCTTGGTTAGCCCCAACGTGGTTTATCCTGTCTGCCAAAATGATTTACTAGCGTATGGCTTGGCACAGGCTGCAGGTTCATGGAGTCACAGGTGAGAATTGGGTAGATCAGGAAGACAGAAAGCAGCACTGAAATGGGCTTGGTGGCTCTCACTCCAGAGGTACTTGTTTTCTTTTAAACATCCCCTATATCCTGCCTGATTCCATTAAGATGAAGACAAAGAAATATGTCAGTTAAAAAAAATAATGAAGTTAATTTTAAAAAAAGGAGAAAATAATTCCAGAAACCTGGTTCCTCACAGAATTATAGTACTTTAGATATGTAAGGGACCTCAAAAGTCACATTACTCAGTTTTTACCAGAAGTACAAATGGCTATTGTAACCACTTAAAAATCCATAAGCTTAAAAATAATAGTGAGCTCCTTTTTATATAGTGCTACATTTTTTTTTGTTTTTTTTATATAAATCTTTTTATTTACAAAACATATGAGTAATTTTTCAACATTGACCTTTGCAAAAACTTTTTTTCCCAAGCTTTTCCCCTCCTTCCCCCCACCCCTCCTAGATGACAGGTAATCTAATACATGCTAAATAGGATAAATTATATGACAAATACAATACATGTATACATATCTATACAGTTATCTTACTGCACAAGAAATATCAGATCTAGAAAGAGAAGAAGAAAAAACAACCTAAGAAGGAAAACAAAATGCATGGAAATATTCACAGAAAGTGTTAAAATGCTGTGTTGTGGTTCACACTCAGTTCCCACAGGCCTCTCTCTGGATGTATATGACTATCTTCATCGCTGAACAATAGGAACTGGTTTGAATCACATCATTGTTGAAGAGAACCATGTCCATCAAAATTGATCATCGTATAGTCTTGTTGCTGTGTATAATGTTCTCCTGGTTCTGCTGATTTCACTCAGCATCAGTTCATGCAAGTCTCTCCAGTCCTCTCTGAAATCCTCCTGTTGGTCATTTCTTACAGAACAATAATATTCCATAACATTCATATACCATAATTTATTCAGCCATTCTCCAATTGATGGGCATCCTTTCAATTTCCGGTTTCTTGCCACTACAAAAAGGGCTGCCACAAACATTTTTGCACATGTGGGTCCCTTTCCCTCCTTTAAAATCTCTTTGGGATATAGGCCCAGTAGAAACAATGCTGGGTCCAAGGGTATGCACAGTTTGATAACTTTTTGAGTATAGCTCCAAATTGCTCTCCAGAATGGTTGGATCAAATCACAGATCCACCAACAATGTATCAGTGTCCCAGTTTTCCCACATCCCCTCCAACAGCTATCATTATCATTTCCTGTCATTTTAGCCAATCTGACAGGTGTGTAGTGGTATCTCAGAGTTGTCTTAATTTGCATTTCTCTGATCAATAGTGATTTGGAGCACCTTTTCATATGACCGGAAATAGTTTCAATTTCTTCATCTGAAAATTGTCTGTTCATATCTTTTGACCATTTATCCATTGGAGAATGGCTTGAATTCTTATATATTTGAGTCAATTCTCTATATATTTTAGAAATGAGGCCTTTATCAGAACCTTTGAATGTAAAAATATTTTCCCAGTTTACTGCTTCCCTTCTAATCTTGTCTGCATTCATTTTGTTTGTACAAAAACTTTTTAACTTGATATAGTCAAACTTATCTATTTTGTGATTAATGATGACCTCTAGTTTTTCTTTGGTCACAAATTCCTTCCCCCTCCACAGGTCTGAGAGGTAAACCATCCTACATTTTTCTAATTTGTTTATATTATCATTCTTTATGCCTAGATCATGAATCCATTTTGACCTTATCTTGGTATATGGTGTTAGGTGTGAGTCAATGCCTAATTTCTTCCATACTAGTTTCCAATTATCCCAGTGGTTTTTGTCAAATACTGAGTTTTTATCCCAAAAACTGGGGTCTTTTGGTTTATCAAACACTAGATTACTATTGTCATTGAGTATTTTGTCCTGTGAACCTAACCTATTCCACTGATCTCTGATTTCTTATCCAGTACCAAATGGTTTTGGTGACTACTGCTTTCTAATATAGTTTTAGATCTGGTGCACCTAGGCCACCCTCATTTGCATTTTTTCATTAATTCCCTTGAAATTATTGACCTTTTGTTTTTCCAGTTGAATTTTCTTGTTATTTTTTCTAGGTCAGTTAAATAATCTCTTGGGAGTTTGATTGGTATAGCACTAAATAGATAGATTAGTTTAGGTAGTATTGCCATCTTTATGATATTCGCTCGACCTATCCAAGAGCACTTGATGTTTTTCCAATTGTTTAGATCTGACTTTATTTGTGTGGAGAGTGTTTTGTAGTTTTGCTCATATAGATCCTGACTTTCCCTTGGCAGATATATTCCCAAATATTTTATACTATCAAGAGTTATTTTGAATGGAATTTCTCTTTGTATCTCTTGCTGTTGCATTTTGTTGGTGATGTATAAAAATGCTGATAATTTATGTGGATTTATTTTGTATCCTGCAACTTTGCTAAAGTTGTGGATTAATTCTAATAGTTTTTTAGTTGATTCTCTAGGGTTCTCTAAGTAGACCATCATATCATCTGCAAAGAGTGATAATTTGGTTTCCTCATGACCTACTCTAATTTCTTTAATCTCTTTTTCTTGTCTTATTGCCAAGGCTAGCATTTCTAATACAATATTGAATAGTAATGGTGATAGTGGACAACCTTGTTTCACCCCTGATCTTATTGGGAATGGTTCCAGTTTATCTCCATTACATATGATGCTAGATGATGGTTAAATAGATGCTACCGACTATTTTAAGGCAAAGTCCATTAATTCCTATACTCTCTAATGTTTTTAATATGAATGGATGTTGGATTTTATCAAATGCTTTTTGTGCATCTATTGAGATTATCATATGTTTTTTGTTAATTTGGTTATTAATATAGTTAATTATATTAGTAGTTTTCCTAATATTGAACCATCCCTGCATTCCTGGTATAAATCCTACTTGGTCATGGTGTATTATTCTGGGAATGATTTTCTGTAATCTCTTTGCTAATATTTTATTTAAGATTTTTGCATCAATATTCATTAAGGAGATTGGTCTATAATTTTCTTTCTCTGTTTTTGTTTTACCTGGTTTAGGTATCAGTACCATGTCTGTATCATAAAAGGAGTTTGGTAGGAGTCCTTCATTCCCTATTTTTTCGAATATTTATATAATATTGGAGTTAATTGTTCTTTAAATGTTTGGTAGAATTCACATGTAAATCCATCTGGTCCTGGGGATTTTTTCTTAGGGAGTTGATTAATGACTTGTTCTATTTCTTTTTCTGAAATGGGACTATTTAAGTAATTTATTTCCTCTTCTGTTAATCTACATTTTCAAAGGAATTTTCTTAACAGCAATCCTAGTGGTAAATAGTTCAAGTTTTATTACTCTCCTCCCCATTTTATAAATGGATAAACCAGGACTCATCAGCAATTAAGTGGCTCAGTAGGGAGAATGCCAGGCCTGGAGCCAGGAAGATTTATCTTTTATGAGTTCAAATCTATCCTCAGACACTTATGAGCTGTGTGATTATGGGCAAGTTACTTAATCCTACTTGCTTCAATTTCTTCTTCTTTAAAATGAGCTAGAAATAGCAAATCACTCCAAGTATCTTTACCAAGAAACACCTGCACTCAAAACAAATGGGGTCATGAAAAGTCAGACAAGACTGAACAATATCAACAAAAATAGGACTCAAAGCATGTTCTCACAGGAATAAGTGAAAGTAAAGCTTAAAACCAGATCTCCTGACTCTTATGTGGAAGGCAGCCTAAGGTAGTGTAGATTATTAGATTGTAAACTCCTTGAGGACAGACACTGCCTTTTGTCTCTTTTTATTTCCCCAGTATTTAGCACAGTACCTAGCACTTAGTAAATACTTAATAAATGTATATTGACTAACTGGAGAATTCAAATAAAGCATGATTGAAGAATGCAGTATTTTAGTGAATTAAATGTTCCTATTAGTAAATTTATCATACATTGATTATCTTGTTTTTTAAAGAATAAGAATACAGTAAAAAAAAACTTTAAAACAAAATTCTATTGGATATGTTTATTTTACATTCATTAAGATCTATATACATAATATTTCAGCCCAATTTCATTACCAGCTGATCCCCAACCTTACTGGTTTGGCCTGTCCGTTTCCTTATAGTATCCCCTATGCCTAGCACAGATTTTCCTCCTTGTCAAAGATTTCTGCCTATTTATATTCTTTGAAGACCCAGTTCAGGTGATAGCTCCACCTTGAAGTCTTCCATGATTCCCCCCATTAAATGTGATTTCTTCTTCCTCAGGTCTTCAGGATCATGTAATTTGACCTCTTCTGTGGATTAAATCATTCAACAATTTGTATTTTGGTTAATTCTTAGTAAATCCTGCATTCACAGGTCCTTGAGGGAAAGAACTGTCATTTTACATTTTTGCTTCTCCAGCACCCCTAGTACTTCATTGATTGTTTCCACCACACTAACAGAATTCTTAAGAATTATAGCTCCTTTGTCCTAAAGAAATATAAAGAGCTTTCCTATATACTGTGGTATGGTTAAAAGAGCATCAGATTGAGTCATAAAAATCCAACCCTCAATCTCAGCTGAGTTATTTGTTAGATATATGAAACTCTGCATACCACTTAACCTCAATTTAAACTTAAATTTAATCAATTAAATTGAATAACGTATGTAAAGTGCTCTAACTTCATGTAAATGTCAGCTGTTCTTGTTATCTTTGGTAGTATTAATTGTTGTTTTTTTAATCACCCCATCACTCCTTGGAGTAGTACCTAGCACACATGGCTTAATAAATGTTTGTTGACTAAGGAGAACTCAGTGGAAGATATGTGTAATTCAAGGTCCAGAGAGATATAAAAATTTGCTTTAAGAGCAGAGAAGAATTAGAACCCAAGTCCCCTGACTCTTCAGTTCTATTCAAATCAGAGCAGAAATGAAAGAGAGTAATTCTATCTTTGTTTATAAACAGCCATAAGGGCATGTTTATGTGCCAGGTGTCACCTCAGCAAACACCATCTGCTGGCCTTATGCTAGAGCTTTGCTCCCCTGCAGAGGAAATTCCACTTATCTGGACACCTAGTTCATTGATATGGCAATTGCTGGAAAGAAGGGCAGAAATGGGTGAAAGAAAATGAACACCCATAAAATTAATTAAGCTTAGCAAACAAAGTTTAGCCAATTAACTTTAGAAAATTCAGTTAAATTATTTTAAAATAGTCACTTTGGGGGGGATTCTAAGATTAAAATTTAAAATATATTTTTGTGAAAATGTGAAAGTTGAGGCTTAATTTTTCAAATGTGATTATACCAGAAATAGCCATTTTTATCATCATTAATGCTGTTATTTTTATCACTGACTGTCAATTAACAGATGCTACTAGGCTTGGATTTAAAAGAGATAGGTTTGAGTATTGGCTCTGATTTTATTACTGAGATGACCAGAAGTATTTTACTTTATCTCCAGAACCTCAGCTTTCTCATCTACAAAACTGGAATAATACCAAAACCATTTGCTTACTAGGTTTATGAGAAAAGTACTTTGTAAATTCTAAAGTGTTCTAACAAATGTGAGATACAATTTCTTTTTAATAAAAAGTAAACTTGGTATATAGAAAGAACAAACTTATTTGTAAGTCAGAAAAAACTGATTGGATTTAGGATCCCCAATATGATCTCAAGGAAGTCAATCTCTCTGAGTTTCAATTTCCTTTTCTTTCAAAGGGGATGAATAATACTTGTCAAACCTATCTCACAAGATTATTATAAAAATCAATTAAAAAGAAAGTATGTAAAAATAACCTCTAGGTTATTGAAGGACTATGCATTTAATACAATATTGAACAGCAATGGTGATAGTGGACAACTTTGTTTCACCACTGATCTTACTGGGAATGCTTCTAGTTTATCCCCATTATATATGATATTTGCTGATGGTTTTAAATAAATTCTACTTATTATTTTAAGGAAAACTCCATTTATTCCTATGTTCTCTAGAGTTTTTAATAGGAATCAGTGTTGTATTTTGTCAATTTTTTCCTGCATCTGTTGAGATAATCATATAATTTCTGTTAGTTTGGTTATAGATACAATCAATTATGCTAATAGTTTTACTGATATTGAACCAGCCCTCCCGACATTCCTGGTATAAATCCTACTTAGTCATAGTGTATTATTTTGGTAATAAGTTGCCATAATCTCTTAGCTAATATTTTAAGATTTTTATACCAATATTCATTAGGGAAATTGGCTTATAATTTTCTTTTTGTTTTTTGACCCTATGTGGTTTAGGTATCAGCACCATATTTGTGTCATAAAAGGAATTTGGTAGGACACCTTCCCCTGTTTTTCCAAATAGTTTGTGTAGTGCTGGAATTAATTGTACTTTGCATGTTTGATAGAATTCATTTGTAATTCTATCTGGCCCTGGAGATTTTTTCTTAGGGAGTAGATTAATAACTTGTTCATTTTCTTTTTCTAAAATGGCACTATTTAAATAATGTATTTCCTCCTCTGTTAATCTGGACAATCTATATTTTTGTAAGCATGCATCCATTTCACTTAGACTATTATGTTTATTAGCATAAAGTTGAACAAAATAGCTCCTAATTATTGTTGTAATTTTCTTTTCATTGATGGAAAGTTCACCCATTTCATTTTTGATACTGATAATTTGATTTTCTTCTTTCCTTTTTCTAATCAAATGAAAGTTTTATCTATTTTGTTGGTTTATTTTTCATAAAACCAACTCAATTTTGTTTATATAGTTTTCTTACTTTCAATTTTATTAATCTCTCCTTTTAGTTTCAGAATTTCAGATTTGGCATTTAATTGAGGGTTTTTAATTTGTTCTTTTTTCTAGTGTTTTTTTTTTAGTAGCATGCCCAATTCATTGATTTTCTCTTTTTCTATTTTATTCACATAAGTCTAAAGATATAAAATTTGCCCTAAGAACTGCTTTGGCTGCATCCCATAAATATTGGTATGTTGTCCCACTGTTATTATTCTCTTGGATAAAATTATCAATTATTTCTATGGTTTGTTGTTACACCCATTCATTCTTTAGGTTTAGGTTATTTAGTTCCAATTAATTTTTGTTCTATTTTCCACTGCCTTTTATTATATGTAATTTTTATTGCATTATGATATGAAAAGGATACATTTACTATTGTTGTCTTTCTGTACTTGATTTTGAGGCTTTTATGCCATAATACATACATGCTCAATTTCTGTGTAGGTCTCATGTACCACCAAGGAAAAAATATATTCCTTTCTATCCTCATTCAATTTTCTCCAAAGGTCTATCATATCTAATTTTTCTAAAATTCTGTTTACCTTAACTTCTTTCTTATTTATTTTGTTGTTCAATTTATCTAGTTCTGATAGAGGAAGGTTAAGATGCCCTACTACTAAAGTTTTCCTGTCTATTTCTTCTTGCAACTCTCTTAACTTCTCTAGGAAACTGGATGCTACACCACTTAGTACATATATATTTAGTATTGATATTACTTCATTATCTATGGCACCCTTTGGCAAGATGTAGTTTCCTTCATTATCTCTTTTAATTAGATTTATTTTTGCTTTTGCTTTACCTGAGTTCAGGATCATTACACCTGCTTTTTTTATTATTTCAGCTGAAGCATAATAGATTCTTCTCTAGTCTTTTACCTTTATTCTGCATGTATCTCTCTGTTCAAAAAGTGTTTCTTCAACATATTTTAGGACTCTAGCTTTTTATCTACCCTGCTATCCACTTCTGTTTTATGGGAGAGTTCATTCCATTCACATTCACAGTTAAAATTCCTAACTCTGTATTTTCCACCATCCTATTTTTTCCCAGTTATAATTTTCTCTCTCCTTTCCCCATTTCACTCTTTACCTGTATTTTGCTTCCTACACCACCTCCCTCAATCTGAAGGGCTATACATTTAACCAGCAGAAATAATACCATAGGTATTGTTACATGTATGGCATGCATGTTTATACATGCTCATCAGCTCCCCATACACATGTCAGTCAGCTATCTACTTCAACATGAAGCATCTTACTAGTAATATACATTATTTAATCAGTGCATATGAAGGTACAAAAGCAAAGCACTATCTTGGGTCTATAGGACAGAATGAAAGATGTTATTATTAGTTTGGTGGAGAGTAGAGTGGAGAGTGCAGACAAGTCTTCTTTGACAAAGTATAACTTCTAGGTTACCCTTAATACTCTCTTCATTTTACCTGAAAAAAAAATATATATTAGGTGATAGTCTCAAGCATGCACACTGTGATTTATGCCCCCTTTCCACAATCCTTAGGAAAAGCCAAGCCCTAAAGAACTAAAGAACTTAAATGTTATTTTTACAACAGATTTTTTTTTTCCTTTGAGGAGCAGCTATGCTGGAATTCCAGACTCTCCTTTCAGGTGCTGCCATTTTCTCTGGCTAACTCCTATGCTCTGGAATGTTCTCCTTCCTTCACTCCAACAACTATCCTTTCTGGTTTCCTTTAAGACAACTAAAATTCTACCTTCTATAGGAATCATTTCCTAATCCTTCTTAATCTCAGTGCTTATACTCTTTTAATTATTTCCTTTTTATCTGACATATATCTTACTTTATATATATATATATATATATACATATATATATATATATATATGTTTTTTTCAAGTTCTCTTCATCATTAGATGGTAAGCCCCTTGAGAAATAAGGGTTGTTTTTGCTTCTTTTCATATCCTTTGTGCTTAGCATAGTCCCTGGTTGATTTAACAAATGCTTATTGATTAAGCTTTATATTTTACTTCTAAAGAAAAAAAAAAAAAGACAGCCTCTGTATACAGTAGCAATACAAATAAATACAGCCAGAAGTAGAACATCTTTCACACTCTCTATACTCTACTCAAACTAAATTATTGCTCATTTTCCGAAGTCACCTTATACTCCATCAACTTCATGTAATAGTATAAATGAGTAATATCAAGCTCAAATCTCTGTCAATGCAGATTGATTTAGAAAATATTAATATTATCTGTGTTATACTATATTTTAACTTGCTTTGTTAAATATTTCACAATTACATTTTAATCTCATTTAGACCTAAAGTTTTGACACCTTTTGTTCCCTATGCTCTCAACACAACTTTTACCTGATTTCAAATTAACTCAACTATCATTTAATAAGCACCTACTATGTCACCATGTCAAAGATGAGAACATTTGGTAACTGCCCTTACTGTATACACGAAAGGGAGGGTAGGAGTGATACCTTTAGGCCTCTGATGTTCCCAGAAGACTTGTCTACATTTCTCCAGTCCCTCTATCACTATATACTTTGAATCATACTTATTTGGGCTTTTTGGTACCTCCTCTGGTCGAGGATGCTCTCCTTTGGGGCATTCTATTGGGTCTTTTTCCCCCATCCTCAGGGTGGGGCAGAGTACTTTGCAAACAGGAGATGTTTAAAATAGCCAACCCTGAAACAGGGCAAAATCTCTAGTCTGTCGAGACATTCATAAGTCCCATAAGCCTTAGAGTTACTCTCTTCAGCCGCCTTTCCCAATCATTCACAAACACTCACTTGCTTCTTTTCTTCCTCCTCTACATTTCATGTCATTCCCTTCCATTTCCAGTCACATATCATGCACTGCCAGTTCCTTTGACAGGTTGCAAAGGTGAAAGAAAGAGCTCAGAGCACTCTTGTCCTTGGAGGCACACACACGTACACACAGGCCCTCAAGGCCTCCATGGTCTGTTCCCAGGACTCAAGTTCCCCCTCCTAAAGCAGAATGCTGCCATGAGTCACAACCCAGGGCTCCAAAGGGCCAGAGGGAGTTCTGTTAGCTCCAGAAGTCATGATCAAAAAGCAGAGTAGAAAATAAAGCATATAGGGGAGCAGAAGAGCTTCACTGCTCAGCTTGATCAGGCATAAAATCATTAGAATGGACAGCCTTTGATGCAGATTTTATACTTTGCCCTAAGGGAGCTTGAGAATACAGGGGACAGTAGTTTCTGGGCCTGCTTCCCCATAAAGGTACATGCTGATCTTCAGCCTCCCTTTACTGAATTATATTCACCCACATGCTTTCAGGCTTTATCCCACAGAAAGATGATTGTTGAGGGAGGTGGGAATCTATTTTTGAAAGAACCCTGTTTTGGGAATGAGAAAACCTGACTTCTACTCCTGTCTTGACCATGAGGTAGCCAAGAATATAAGACTTTATTGTATCTTAAAATGTAAAAATATCAGTTAACTGAATTAGGTATTCTCTAAGGTTCTTCTAGAAGTAATCAAAGTCTGTGTAGAGATTTCCTTTTATACTCGCATACCAAACTTAAACTTTGCCCGAAATAAAATGTTAAGCTACAACTTAAGTAAGACACACCCTGGGCTAATGAGAAGTGAGAGACTTAAAAATACTTGAAATCAATTGGAAAGACTCCAATAGGAGACCATAATTATAGCAGATCTTGGTGGGCACAAGAAAGATTATATGATCACAGGTATGGGGCTGGAAAGGATAACTGAGGTCATAGATGTCAATCCCTTCATTTTACAAATTAGTTACTGAGAAAGAGAAAGGTGTAAGGGGCTTCTCCAAGGTATAATCTTTAAGAAAAGCTAATCCTATCCCCTCATTTGAGATAACAGAAGACAAATCAGAACACAGCTCTTCTCTTTTTAGAGTCCAGGACTTATTCCCTTCAAAAGTTTCAAAGGTAACACTAACAAAATCTTTTGACACAATTCTCTTCGTGTCACTTTTCCTCATTTTTGCCCATATAATATTGATTTTTTAAAAGTGTGTATGTGTATGTGTGTGTGTGTGTTGTATGTGGTTTTAAAAAGCCAAAGTTAGAATTACAGTGGATAGAACACTGAATCCTAAATCCAAATTTGGCCACAGACACTAGCTGTGTGAACCTGGACAAATCACAATCTCTTTTTGTCTCAATTTCCTCAACTGCAAAATGGGGATGATAATAATCACACAAGATTGTTCTGAAAATTAAATAAGATAATACTTATAAAGCACTTAGCACAGTTGCTGGCATAGAATAGGCACTTCATAAATATTTGTTTCCTTCATCTCTTCCCATATAAATGAAAGGAAGACAGACACAGAGATATAGAGACACACTAAAAACATGGTGTATAGACAAATTTAACTCGTGATCTGTCTAAATCCATGTATAATTACAACGTTTTGTTATATAGGAGGTCCTTGCTCTCCCTTCAATCTGTGGAAGCCAAGGGTCAGGTTGAATATAGTAGGATTGGAATATTTAGGACCAAAAGAGACCTAAAACTTAATAGATTCCAACTTCATTTTTTAAACAAATAAGAGCATGAATGCTCAGAGAAAAGCGAGAAGGCCAAGGCTTGAAGCTGACCTCCTGACTACCAGTCTAGAACTCTTTATGTTTTTCTATTATGATCTTAAAATAAACATTTCAATGCCAGTATTCTTCCCACTGCACTATGGATGATAAGAATGGAAAACATCTAGGTCTACAATAATGAGTGAAAGATGGATTTTGTGCAGTGAGTCTGTTCTTTATATAAAGGCCTAAAATAATTCTAGACATGGTTAGAGCTGAACCAAACATACAAGTAATTTAAGTGATTACTTTAGGGCAGTACCTCTAGAGGATTCTATTCTCCAGACACCTGCTAGATAATTGATGACTCTCTTCCAAGAGAGAAGCAGTTAGTAATTTATTGACTCTATCTTAGATGTTAGGAAAAAGAATAAGAAATCTAAGAAACTCCAGATAAATGCACTAGAATTAGGGAGAATCAACTTCAAAACATTCAGGGGAAGAAGGAATAGGATCCATGGGCTAACTTTCTACAAGAGAAGTCAGTCTGGGATATGGGAGGCTCTCAGCAATGAAGTCTGGATACTAAAAAAAATAATTTTTATAAGAAGGAATGAAAGTACTATCAAAAGAGATTGATAGTTGTTGAAATAATTACAGAAGATGAAAATAAAGTTAATGGAGGATGGACATAAAAGCATCGAATAGTCCTGAAAAATACAGAAAATGTGCTAAATATTACAATCAGCTAAGGCTAGTGAGGAAAGCCAAAAATAACAAAAGAATGTATTTGAATTGGATTTGGGGGGTGGCAGTGGGACAGGTGATTACTTTTGGTAAATTGGGGAAAAGAAAAGGGTCCAGTAAAGGATAGGAATACTATTCAGCATAAATTGAACAATGATAATAAATGATGAAAAAAAGAGAAGTATTGTTAAATTCTTTATTTTGTTTTGGTTTTATTTTCCAAGGACAATGGCCTTTGGACTTGGGAAGGAGAAAACAAAAATGACTAACAGAGAATTGAGAGTCAAGATAAGGAGAAATTAAGACTTTCTACTATCTTTGATGAGTTCAAGGTTCCTCTTTCAGATTACTTATGTCTAGGGTACTAAAATCTAGCAGATATGACTGCTGAGCCATAGTCAGTAATCAGTAAAAGATTATGGAAGATTTCCTGCAAACACTGTCTCCTGAAGGGGAAGCAGACTTCCCAGCTCTATATTTACCTCATCCAGAAAAAACCCTGAAGTTCACATCAGATTAAAAAATAATCAAGAAATTCATTGAGAAAATATAGTAAATTACTTCTTCCATTCCAAGAAATCAGCTGGTGGGGGGTGGGAAATGCCAACAAAACCAGAGCCAATGTAAGATAGATTCCCATTAGCACCAGGGATGGCCAAGAGCAGGGGTAACTGGCAAGGCTCAGTGACAAGAGGCAGCAAGAGAGAGGACTCTCCTGAGAAATCCTTACAGTAAGTCAGAAAGCTGCAGCGGATAGAGCTTGACACAGTACATCAGCACTTAGACAGAGACAGCCTAAACCCAGGAATTATGAGGTCCCTAACACCATATCCTAAGATGTCAGAGAATGCCCTGAAGATCCAGTGCCCTGAATTTCAAAGATCCAAGATATGGAGGGAAGGTGTAAATCCTAGAAGGTAGAGATTACCATAGGAACTTAGGGGACCTAAGGAGAGTCTACCCATGATTAGCCAGCCTACCCCAAAGCTCAGCAGAGAGATAGAGAGGTTTGGTATTGGAACAAAGCCACAATTCAGGAAATAAATCTAGAAAGATAAGTAAATCAAAGAAAATATGATCCAGTATTAAAATTATTGTAAATCTAACTCCACAACAACTATAGTCTCAAAGGAAAATAAGAATTTTCCACAAAAAATACATAATTCCTAGAAGAAATGAAGCAAAAGATAAAAAAATGAAACAAAAGCTCTTGAGGAAAGAATTAGAAGAATAAGTAGTCTAAAAGAAAAAGTAGAAAACTTTACTCAAGAAACATAATCCTTTAAAACTAGAATATTAAATAGAAATCAACTCTATGAGATAGCAAGAAATATTAGAACAAAAAATTTAAATATAGATTGATTTAAAATTAAAAGATGGATAACAACTGGTTCCAATCTCTTCTATCATTGGCTAGTTGTGTGGTTACTTTACTAATCTATAAATGAGGTTATCTCTACCCCTTTTTAAAGCATATGAGTAACTTTACAGAAGACAGGTATTTCCATGGAATGATACTATAAATGAGTGATATAACAATGTGGGCACTGTCATTTCACAGTTTAAGGAGACACTATTGCAAGATGATATTACTGAGGATGATCTCATGTGACATATGCTTTAATACTCCTATCTACTTCACCAGTTGTGAGGAAAGCACTTTGTAAAACATAGAGGACCATATAAATAAGAACTATATCTTTAGGATTATAAAGCAATAAAGCTAGACAAGAACCTCAAGATCATCTATCTAATCCAACCCTTCCACCACCTTGCATATAAAAAACCTAAGGTTCAGACAGGGAAAGTGCCTCTCCCAAAGTCAAAAGGAGATTAGAAATTAGATTAACAGACACATATTTCAGGTCAGGTACTTTCACAGCAAATCTAGGCTCCTTTATCCCCATCCAGGAATCATTTCTTGACTACCTACTACATATTGAGGGTATGAGACAACAACAATCTAGCCAAAATATGTAAGTAGAAAAGTAAAGGGAAGGGTACAAATCTGGTGATATTTATGCAGATGAGTTTCCTAAAAGGGAAGTATGGCCAGAAGAAAAAGAGGTGGCAACAAATCTTACAAGCCAAATTAAGCCAATGTTCGCAAAGAAAAAG
Source organism: Myrmecobius fasciatus (assembly GCA_023553655.1). Lineage (NCBI taxonomy): Eukaryota > Metazoa > Chordata > Mammalia > Dasyuromorphia > Myrmecobiidae > Myrmecobius > Myrmecobius fasciatus. Next base: position 35,404 of record JAJPUD010006408.1, read on the forward strand.
AAAATAATAATAGATGGAAAGAACCTTTTTAATTCTTCATTTGGATTCTGAATTATAATAATCACACCAGCCAGTATTTATATAGTGCTTTAAGATTTGCAAAGCATTTTATCTCACTGGGGCCTCACAACAATCAATGAGGTAGATACTATTATTTGCCTCCAGATTACAGATGAAGGCAGTTCAGCAGAGTAGTGGATAGGGTACCAAATCTAGACACGCAAGTTCAAACCCAGCCTCAGACACTCACTAACTGTGTGAACCTGGACAAGACACTTCTGTCTGACTCAGTTTCCTCAACTGTAAAATGGGATTAATAATAATACATACCTTACAAGGTTGTTGTGAGGGGAAAAAAATGACAAAATTGTTGTAAAGCTCTTAACATACTACCTAACACATGACCAGTACTATATAAATGTTTATTTCCTTCCACCTGTCCTTCCTTCCCAAATGAGAAGCTGAAATTAGGAAGTTAAGTGGTTTACTTTGGATCACATAGCAATCAAGTATTTAAAGGAGAATCTGAATTCCAGGTTTTCCTGACCATATCAGCTCCCTATTCATTTAATCACTTAGAAGCTTTTTGGAGCTCCAGAGCACTTAGTACTGGAAGCTAAAGACAAATTACAACTCTAAAGACAAGAAGCCCACATTTGTCTATTATCTCACTTCAAATGCAATATGTTCAAGGAGAATCTTCCCCTCAAAACTTGCCTCTCCTCCAAATCTCCTCATTTCTACTCACTATCTTCCCAAGCATTCAGGTTTAGCTTGAATCATCTTAACAATTTCCATCCCTTTCACATCAATCATTTACCAAATCTTGTTCAATTCTACCTCCACAATATTTATTTCCAGTCCCTCCTTTTCACTTACATTGCCTTTACTCTATTACAAATTATTACCTAGCCTTAAACTACTATAATAGCTTTCTAAGTGGTCTCTGTGTCAAGCTATTCTTTTCTCTAATCAGTTCTTTATACAGTTGCTGAGTTATCTTCTAGTGTACAAGTCTGATCATCTCACTTTTTATTATTGTCATCCAATTATTGATGCTAAGTTATTTCCAATTGTGTCTGACTCTTTATGATATGATTTGGAGTTTTCTTGGCAATGATTTTGAAGTGGTTTGTCATTTCCTTCTCCAGCTCATTATACGTGAGGAAACAGAGGCACTCATGTCATCAAAAACCTTCAATGGCTTCTCATTACTCACGGGGTGAAATTCAGATTCTTTAGTCTGGCGTTCCCTCTCACCCTCTTCTTAACAAAACTCAAAATTGTTGAAGTTTACTAAATTCAAAACCCTTACTTTTTACCATATCATATGGTTAAAATTCACCCTTACTTTTCACTATCTCATGTGGCTAATAAATAAGACAAATATAATGTAAGAATGTCACAAAGTACCATCAGTTATATACATTCTTTTGAGTAAGTTATGCATTTTTTGTTTTAGTAAATTAACCAGTCCTGTCCTTTTACTGGAAGAAGGGGCAGGAGTAAGTGGATTGACAAATCAGAGTAAATTCAGTAAAATATATTTAGGGTGGAGCAAAGAAGGAATTTGTGGGCAGTAAATAAGGGATTTTCACTCACTTACTACAAGCTTCTCAATTGTAGGTGCATCTATTTTTATGTGTACTGTTTTACATCAGTTTTATCTTAATATTATTGAATTTTCAATCACTTTTTTATAATTCTTACAATCATACAATTATTCTGCCTTTGCCATAGTCCCTAGTCACAACTGGCAACTATCTGGCTTAGCTTTTTTATATTAGAGTTTATTTACATTTTTCAATTCTATTAATTTAAAAAAGACAGGAACAAACAGATGGATAGGCAGACCTCTTATTGTTATTTTTAATATTTCACTCTGGCCGTCAACCAGGCTAACAAAATGATCCATGAATAAGAAATAATCTATAGCACTTTTAAATCCAAATATCACAAATTCAATGAGACAAAATAAATAAGGGAAGCAGGAGACATATAAATCAGAGGTTGGAGAGAACACATCCACCAAGTAAAACAGAAAATTGAAACAATCATTTGAATAATTTGGTCCAAAAAGGACCCCTTTGCCTTAAATATCTAGATATTTTCTCCACTGAAATTTATATATATATATATATATATATATATATGCACATACATACACACACATACACACACATATATATATATGTATATATATATACACACATACACACACACACACATACTGGCAAGGAAATACTTTAATCTTCCCTATTAGGCTCTCCAATACTTTCTCTCTTCCAGGCAGTTGGGTGGCACAGTGGATAGAATGCCAAGAGTAGAGTCAGAAAAATTTAACTTTCTGCATTCAAATCTGACTTCGAACACTTAGTAACTATGACTGTGAACAAGTCCCTCAGTTTCCTTATCTGTAAAATGAGCTAGAGAAGAAAATGGCAAATCACTTGAATATCTTTGCCAAGAAAACCCCAAGTGAGGTCCTGAAAAGTTAGACACAAGAGAACAACTGGTTCTTATACCTCCCCTTGGTGGCCATTCCAATTTTCCCCTAATCTCCTCAGGTCTTTGGTGCTTTCTCCTGCCCAATCTCTCTCAGTAGAGAACCTCATATCATTTCTACAGGAAAAGAGACAAGCTGTGTGGTAGATAATTTTTTCCCTTGCGAGTCCTCAGAACCCTCTTCATCACAAACCTCATCCTGTCCATTATAGTGTTCATTTCTCACAAAGAATCCTGACTAACAGGATTAACTCTGCTTTTGTGCTCTTGATACCATTCCCTTTCATCTCCTCCAGCTAGCTTGTGTTCCAATCCCCCCCCTTTCCCAAGTCCCTGCCCTAGATGGCAAGTAATCCAATATATGTTAAACATGGTAAAATGTTTATGGTAAATTCAATATATGCATACATATTTCTACAATTATCTTGCTGCACAAGAAAAATCAATTCAAAAAGGAAAAAAATGAGAAATGAAATAAAATGCAAAGAAACAACAACAAAAAGAGTGAAGATGCTATGTTGTGTTCCACATTCACTTTTCACAGTCTTCTTTCTGGGTGTAGATGGCTTTCTTTATCACAAGACTATTGGAACTGCCCTGAATCACCTCACTGTTGAAAAGAGCCATATCCATCAGAATTGATCATCATATAATCTTGTTGTTGCTGTGTATATTGATCTCTTGGTTCTGCTCATTTCACTTAACACTTAAGAGTTCATGCAAGTCTCTCCAGGCCTTTCTGAAATCATCCTGTTGCTTTATTCTTATAGGACTATAATGTTCCATCATATTCATATACTATAACTTACTCAGCCATTATCCAACTGATGGGCATCCACTCAGTTTCCAATTTCTTGCCATGCAGTAACTTTCTTAACTTACTTTTGAGAATATTTGGAACAATTTATATGACCACACACAGTGCATTAGTGTCACCCTTTGCCAATTCATTGGATTTTTTTTTCATTTTAATTCCCTTCCTGCATTCTTACAGGCTTGAAACCAGCCTGTAAGCTGCTTCCCATACACAGCATTATATCTCTTGCTTTTTGTTCATTTGCACAAATGGTTATTCATGTCCAAAATATACTCATTACTTTTTCTGAGAATCCCCAATCCCTTTCAAAACATTCAGGTGCCACCTCCTAAAATGAGGCCTTCTTGATATCCCCAATTAGGACTGGCAATCTCATAAAATTACTTTCCATTTACTTGCAAAGTATCCCCAGGACACAATAAGCTCACTGAAAGAAGAAGCTAGGCTACTTTTGTATTCATAACAACTAGCACAGTGCCTTCCATGTACAGTTTCGCTCTTAATGTCCATTGTTTCTTTGTCTCTGCTTTCTAAGTAACAGACTTCATACCTGTCATCCAAGAACCAACCTAGTTTAATTTGGAAAGCTTTGCTCATCACCAGGTTGATCTTAACAGTAGGGGCTCAATTCAATTGAATTGAATTGGCTTCAGGGTGAGCACTTTTTTGGCCGAAGCAATACTTTACAGCCATTTAAGTAGAAAAGGGACTGATCTGCATAAATGGAGAGAGGTCCTACATTTATGAAGTCACAGATCCTGAAATCATTCAAGAAACTTAATAATTCAAGTCCAAAATAATTTTGCCCTGAGTTTTCCAAATAATGATTTCAATATTCTATTTCACTTAAAATGTGAAGACACAGCCAAAATATGTGTTGTATAACTTGCAATTTTTAAGCATGTGACCTCCAGATGTTTTCCCCATTATTACTCAGTCTTGGCTAAGTCATAAGTGAATTTTATATTGCCAATAACTAGCAAATGTTAGAAGCAGCATTTGAATCTAGGTCTTCCTAATGCCAAGTCTAGCATTCTATCAACTACCAATAAGGAAGCCAAATTAGATTGTTTCTAAGGCCCCTTCTAGCTCCAAAAATCTGAGCTTAAGAACCTATGAATGCAAAAGATATTTCAAAACAAAGATTTGGCAAGATTTATAGGCTAGATATGTAATTCCTCCACTACCTCCCACCCCATCCAGGAAGGGATAGGGTTCCCACTACTGTGATCAGGATGTACTGAATTCAGCCAGAGAGGAAGACTCTTGAACAGAGTATGGCTGTTCAAGTCATGATCTGAGTAGTTACATCAAACCAAATCAGGGTCCTTGAATGAGCATACAATGGAGCTGCTGGCAGAACAAGGAAAATGTCCATGGAAATGAAGCAGCAGCTTTATTTTTCAAGTGGGGTTTTGCTAGTAATATTCCTTCTTTGCTTTCCTGGTAGAGCCTTTTTGTTTGGAGCTAAGTGACAGTGACAGGAAGATAGAGTCTTGTTTTAGATAAATTAAGTTTAAATGGAAGTAAGCTGTCCAAAAGGAAAAGTTTATCAATCTGCTGAAAAAGTGAGCTTGAAGTTAAGGAGAAAGGTTTGGACTTGAAAGGTAGATTTGGACATCTATCTTCTACAAAGAGGTAATAACTGAAGCCATGAACATTGTGGTGCAAGGGAAAGATTGCTGGGTTTGACTGGAAGGAGCTGGGTTCATGTTCCTTGTATCTTATTGTTACTGTGACTTCAGTTGTCATTGAATTTCATTAGGATTCAATTTCCTCATCCATAAAATAAATTAGATTAGATGACTCAGGTCCCTTTTTGTCATAAAATTGTTATCTCCAATCAAAAGAGCATAATAGACTGAGTAACTCAGTCTAAGAATTTGTTATTTAGTAAATATCCACATTTAGGGGAGAAAGGAGAAACTGAAATAAAATGCATCTTTTTTAAGCTACTCTAATGTTTAACTTAACTCTTTTCAGAACCATAATTTCTTTGTCCATATAAGCAACATTCATAGTGCACCTACTGTGTGCATGGGACTACAGTTAAGCAATGGGGGAACTCCAAAACCTGAATAAAATATGTCACTATCTTCACAGTTTATAATCTACAAGTAGCTAAGATACATACATATACCAATACCTCAATATATAAATGCATTATGTGACTACGACCTTCTTGGTATAAGCCATAAACCCAGTCACAACTTCTCATCCTATAAGATTCTTGACCAAACCCTCCCATAAATCTTCCATGGATGATCTATCCAATGTACAGAAGGTCTTTCCATGGGTCTCAGCACTGCCCTCAGGCTGCTCAGCTGTTATCACTTACTCTCAGTATTCAAATGGCAACATTTACCTCTAATCACACATTTGCTGATGAAGTGTTTTACCCTACTTCATGAATGGGTCATGCTTAGATCATCTCCTCATTGTCTTTTGGGTAACCTATAATTTTTATTATTCAAGATATGAGGATGTTTCATGACTTCATTCATAATTACATCAGTAGTGGAGTATTACAATTTAAAACATGGAATTTGTGGCAGAAAGTCACTTGGGATCACTGAAGGTGACATCCAATTTCTCAAATACATTCCAAATGTTGATAACACACAATAATGTATAAAAAGTGACACAAAATTAAAAATGTTATGACACCTGAGGGGAAAAGGCACTATCAACAAGAATAAATCAGGTAAGATTACTTCATGGGAAAAGTATCATTTCAATTATACTTTAAAAGACCAGAAGAAATTCAACAGATGAAAGAGAAGATATTTCAGGATTAAAAACAGCCTGTACCAAGACACAGGCTACAGAAGGCAGTGTGTATCCTGGGGCAAAGAGTGGCCCAGTTGTGTGGAGAGGAGTGACATGGAACTAACTATGAGATTTTACTTGGTATTAGATCATAGAAATTCTTGAATGCCAGGCAAAGGAATCTTTAAAAAAAAGATTCAATATGAGATCCACTCTAGTTTACCCTCAAAGAGTTGCAATTTGTTAACGGATACCCAAGTCATACATACTAGAAGACATCTCTTATTTATGGGAGTCAGTTTATCAACTCTAATGTCATGAAGTTCTGAAAGAACAACCTCAATAATTTGACACAGGACTTTACTTGATTAAATACCAATAGGACTTTGGGCTAGACATCATATATGACATGAGTTACCTTATACATAATCACTTTGAACCTCACACAATTTATTGATAGTGTGTCCATGATATCATTAATGTAGTCACTCCCTCCCTCAATTTATGTTGTCTCATCTACTTCAATTCTTGCCAAAGCCAGAAAATCCATCACCTTGGGGCCAATCCACTAGTGGTGAGCCTCTACAAATTTATCTAGCTGGGACCTGCAGCAGCAGACATACCATCTGCTTATTAGGATTATACTGAAAGCTCTTCCAGCTCAGTAAAAATCAAAAAAACTTGCTTAAGCACATTGATATTTCTTTGGTGCCATGTTATTTTTTTAAAGATTGCACCCTGTAAATGCTTGATAGACTAGAGTTCTATGCAGTAAGAAGGAATTTTCAATGTGTTTTATTATTTGTATTTTAATGCAGCATCAGTAGTTAAGTTGTTAGAGTACATTGATTTGAGCCAATGATTGGACTTCAGGGGTCAGCCAGAGGCAGATTATTCTTCATGCAGGGTCAAGTTAGCTTATGAAACATACTGTTCTAATTCATTCAGATAATCTTTTTTATTTAGGTTTTAAAAGACAAGTGATAAAACCACAGTTTGGATGATGTTTTTTTTCTGGATGATTTTTTTTTAAGTTTTTGTGTTTTTTTTGTTTTTTTTTTAATTCTGGTTTCCAGCCAAGCTTATAAAATCATGCTGAATGCCTAGCCATCTGCCCTAGTTGCCTCAGCCAAGATAACCAAAATATTACATCAGAATGTAAACCCACTTCTTAGCCATTAAAAGGATAGCAAACAGAGTTAAAGCAATTAATAGGATAATTATAATAATAATAATGAGGAAAATTATAGCTGACATTTATAAATCATTTACTATTAATGATGTGTCTGCCAACTATTAAGTAGTTAGTGCAGACATTTTTACCCCCATTTTGCAGTTGCAGAAACTAAGGCACAGAGAGCTTTAATGATTTGACCAATTGTGGAAATATGTATAGAAGAATTAACATATATTTAACATACATTGGATTACTTGCCATCTAGGGCAGGGGGTGGAGGGAATGGAGGGGAAAAATCTGGAACACAAGGTTTTGCAAGGATGAATGTTGAAATTATCTATGCATATGTTTTGAAAATAAAAAGCTTTAACAACAAAAAAATATTATTTGACCAAGATCACACAAATAACAAGCTCTTTTTTATTTACCAGTGATAAACCTGATGATTCTTATACCTGGTGTAAAGATGATCAAGTATTATCAGCAAGGGAGCCTTGTGAATCAAACAGTTTGTCCCTTCCCCCTGTGCACAGTGAAGATTGAGGAAGAAGCAGCCATGACACATTGAGTCAGGAGTTGGTAGAACAAGTCTATATCTGCTCCACTAGCCATGTAGAATGACATGCAAAAAGAGAGAGAGAAAGAGAGAGAGAGAGAGAGAGAGAGAGAGAGAGAGAGAGAGAGAGAGAATTCCACATTGAAGACCCAAATTCCAGGTTATTTTGAAAACCACTCACATGAGCTTGGACTGAGATCCTGCCCAAACGTCCCTTTCCATTATCCCTATAAGAGTCATTCAGTGTCCTTGGTGTTCTACAATTTGGGATCCAAATAGCACAAGATCCCCAGCTCTGGAATCACAAAGACAAACTAAGAAAACCTTCAGATGCCTCAGACAATAAAGCTTCTCTTTCAGACTCTGGAGTGCTCCTGATCTGAAGGTCTTACAAAAAACTAATGGAACAAGGGCTCTAGTACACTCACTCTATGCAGTAACATAGAGACTCAAGTTTTGTCTAGACATCTTTTCACCAAACATCAAAAACCTGCATTTTCCCCTCAAAAATGTTCTGGAACAAGCCCTCTGAGAGTTTTCTGAGGAAAAGGAGGGCTCACTTGAATTGTCCCATACTCGAACCTAATGCCAGAGTCAACTATTTGTGTTTCTAGATTGCTTTGGAGCTTAGGATATGGCATAGAAATAAATGGACCTACATAATTAAAAAAGTAATTTCTGGGCCAAAAGATAATATAGATATTACAAACTAATAATTACTCTCAGAAAGGTAAAAGCATGACATACACATATTGGTTCTACTTGGTCTGAGACAGGATGTGGTATGGTGGTTCAGTCATTTTCACTTGTGTCTGACTCTGTGATTCCAGTTGAGGTTCTCTTGGCAAAGATACTGGAGTGGTTTGCCATCTCCTTCTCCAGATCATTTTACAAATGAGGAAAACTGAGGCAAACAGGATTAAATGGCATGCCCAGGGTCATACAGCTAGTAAGTATTTGAAGCTTGATTTGAACCCAGTACTTCTTGAGTCCAGGTTCGGTGCTGTGCCCACTGCCCTTGAGACAAGATGTTTCAATGCAAAGAATATGACTTGGGGGCCAAAGAAGCTAAATTTAAATCCCCATTTTGCTACTGTAGACTTGTACAAATCATTTGTCTTCTTTGGGTTTCATCTTGAGGGTCTCTTCCAAATTCTAAGTCTAAGACTCAAAAATAATGTAGAATAATGGAAACAATGCTGGTCTTGGAGTCCCAAAAGTCCTGGCTTCAAAAACCATCTCATAACAGTTCTTCCTAGTTAAGTGACAGCATCCTTGGCAAGTCATTAATTGCAGCTCCCTAAAACCCATCTCAGTAAAAATGAAAGGAATAATACCTGCAGGAATTCCCTCATAGCATTGTTTGTCTGACTTGACTTTCAAGGAAGGCAAAATGTGAAATGAATCTTGTAAAAATGAATGCCTTATAAATGTCATTGGTACTATACCTAATAGAGGCATTGGTATAAATACTCTTAAACTTCCATACAGTCTTCTTTGCTGGAATTGTTCATGTGCTCCCTTTTCACCTAGGACTCCGACAATATCCAGTTTCTTTCAGAGTTCATTCAGCTCAAATGTCACTTCCCATATGAAGTCTTTCCTGATAACTTCATCTTATTAATTTGTATATCCTCACTTGTGTACATTTTTTTTTCTTCCGTGATACAACATAAGCTTCTTGAAAGGGAAGACCATTTCATTTGCCTTTATATTATCAGCACTTAGCACAATATTTGGCACAGACAAGGCATTTAATAAATTATTGCCAATTGAACTGTTTGGCCTTAAAATAGCTTGAGTTCCTTAATTTTTAAAAAATGTGTGTGCAATTCTTAAACCTGATTAATCTCAGTTCCTAAACCAGGACTTTAATTTTTTTTTCACTCATGATCCCTTTTTGCCTGAGAAATTATCTGACTCCAAGATATAAAATAGGTATATAAATCAAACATTTATATACCTATTTTATGGTATATAAATCATACAGAAGTTTATTTTAAACTGATAATAATATCATATTATCTGATATGATATTATTATCTGATAATAAATCATAGAGAAGATTATTTTAAAACAATTCTTTGATATACATATAATTTTACCATTTGTTAAAGATGAAAGTAAATTTACATATTAATGAGACTGATGTACTTGTTTATTTTTACATAAAGAATTAAATCTTGGCAGAATACCTTTTATTGGTGCCAAATTTTTTGAGACCCCAATATTCAGTTATGCAGCCCCATATAGGATTGTGACCCACAGTTGAAGACGCATTACTCTAAACCAACAAAAAAAAGCTTCATCTCTCCTTTCTAGTTTCTCCTTTCCTTTTCCTCAGTTCCATTTCTAATCCCTTTGTCATTAATACTCTATTCTCATTAGTTTAGGAAACTAAACATAGAGAGCTTATGGGAAAACCTGTAAAACTTGAATTGCTACAATGCTTTGTATAATGTCCGGTCTCTATAGTTCGCTGAACCTTCTCTTATGTCATAAGAATATATTTTTGCTGTTTGTAGCACCCCTTTTTGCAGTGTCAAGGAACTGGAAAGTGAATGGATGTCCATCAGTGGGAGAATGGCTGAATAAGGTATGGTATATGAATGTTATGGAATATTATTCTCTGTTAGAAATGACCAGCAGGATGATTTCAGAAAAGCCTGGAGAAATTTATATGAACTGATGTTAAGTGAAGTGAGCAGAACCAGGAGATGATTGTACAAGGCAACAACAAGACTATACCATGCTCAATTCTGATGAATGGTTTTTTCCAACAATGAGATATTCAGATCAGTTCCAATGGTCTTCTGATGAAGAGAACCATCTGCACCCAGAGAGAGGCCTGGGGAGACTGAGTGTGGATCACAGCATAGTATTTTCGCTTTTTTGTTGTTTCCATGCATTTTGTTTTTTCTCAGGTTTTTTTTTTCATTTTTGATCTGATTTTTATTGTGTAGCACAATTGTGGGAATACATATAGAAGAATTGCATATGTATAATATATACTGGATTACTTGCTGTCTAAGGGAGGGGGTGGGGGAAAGAGAGGGAAAAATTTTAGAATACAAGGTTTTGCAATGGTGAATGTTGAAAATTATATATGCATGTGTTTTGAAAATAAAAAGCTTTAATAATTTTTTTAAAAAAGAATGTTTTTTCTTCTTATAATTTTGTAACTGCAAGTGAATCCCTAAAAAAGGAGGGACCATTTCTAACACATATTAGAGATGGAAGTTTAGCTATACAAAAAAGAAGAAAAAAGAAAAGTAGAAAAGCTATTTTCAGAACTGCTACACCATCATCCAATCTGAATCGAAATTTGGACAGTGGCCCATTGCTGGTTTCAGCCAGGTGGGGGGGGGTAACAAAAAATCTCTCTTTCATCAGTTTCTTTTGGATGTGAAAGTCTTATCCATGGGTTTCTTATACCCTCCCTGAATGGACACTTGGTTTACCACATAATCCTTCATTTGGAAAGCATTTTTCATCAAATGGATGTAAAAATGAAATAGGAGAAAATGAACAAATTTCCTCTTGATTTTTAAATTCCTAAAACTCAAGAGGCCCTAATAGCAACTGATATAGCACATGACCTGAACTAAGGATTTGGTGATAGAAAACCTAAAAAGGAGCATATTCTATGTTCCCTTTTCCTCTAATTAACTATGGATCCCACTTGACATGCTATTCCTGGACTGAGACTTGAATTAATAGCCCAATATGTCCATGTAAGATGTAGTTTAGACATTACAGCTCTTTTATGCAGATTAATATATTATGTAGTCCCTTCATAGAAGGGGATAAAACTGATTTCTTTTGCCCAAATGAGAAGGAAAATGCTTTGTAACCCTTAAAACACCATATGAATAAGAACTATTAAAATAATTTTAAAAGAAATGGAAAATTACTTTCATTGATGCCTAAGATTTTTAAACTAATTGTAATGAGTTTAAGTATCTATCTATTGTCTATGCTAATAGAGAACAGGAAAGAAGAGTAAAGAAAACAGACCCAATCCCAAAATATTGACTATTTTTAAACTCTTCCCTTCTACTCCTTTCCCCCACCACCACTTCTTATAACAAAGATACTAACAAATAGAAGACAGACAAAATTTGAATTAGAAGTCATTTTTCCTTTCACTTTCTAATGAACTGGTAAATGTCTAAAGACTGTGCCACAAATTGTGAAATGATCCGATATTCCAGAGAACAATTTGGAACTATGCCCAAAGGGCTATCAAACTGTGCATACCCTTGCACCCAGCAGTGTTTCTGCTGGGTTTGTATCCCAAAGAGATCTTAAAGGAGGGAAAGGGACTCACATGTGGAAAGATGTTTGTAGAAGCCCTTTTTGTAGTGACAAGGAATTGGAAACTGAATGAATGCCCATCAATTGGAGAATGGCTGAATAAGTTATGGTATATGAATGTTATGGAATATTATTGTTCTATAAGAAATGATCAACAGGATGATTTTAAGGAGGCCTGGAGAGACTTGCATGAACTCTTGCTAAGTGAAATGAGCAGAATCAGGAGATCATTATACACGGTGACAGCAAGTTTATATGAGGATCAATTCTGATAGACATGTCTCTTTTCAACAATGAGATGATTCAGACCAGTTCCAATGATTTTGTGATGAAGAGAGCCATCTACACCCCAAGAGAGGACTGTGGGAACAAAATGTGGATCACAACATAGCATTTTCTCTCTTTTTGTTGTTGTTTGCTTGCATTTTATTTTCTCATTTTTTTCCTTTTTGATTTCATTTTTCTTGTGCAGCAAGATAATTGTGTAAATATGTATGCATATATTGGATTTAACATATATTTTTACCATAGTTATCGTATATTAGATTGCTTGCCATCTAGGAAGGGAGTGGGAAAGGGGAGAAAAATTGGAGCACAAGCTTTTGCAAGGGTTAATATTGAAAAATTATCCATGCATATGTTTTGAAAATAAAAAGGCCTTAATTAATAAATTAATTGATTGCTTTAATTTAATTTTTAAAAAAGACTATGCCACAGTCCTTAGAAAGAGGAAAAGGAGTATTTGTGTGGATAATTCATAATAAGCCTAAAAATAATAAGCAAGAAATTTGTGAAACTCAGAAATAAAAGGAATATTGGAGACCATGCAATTCCAATTTCTTAGGATAAGAACTTGGATTTCTGACTCTAAATTCAGTGTGATATTGCTTATACCACTAATAACTAGCATGCTGTGTGCCATTGCTTCATCGAAAAAAAAGGCACTATTCCTTTTTCTGTTAAGAAATGATAGTTTCGAATTCCTGAGGGGGCGGGGCCAAGATGGCAGAGTGAAAAGGTGACTCTGCTTCCTCCTCCGATCTTCTCTCAAATCAACAATAAAATAAGCCTCTAAACTGATCTTCAAGTCAACAAACTCAGAAATATTTGGACACTGCTTGCTGATATCTCTGAAAAACTTCACATCAGGTTTGTCTATCTCAGACAGATGGATAAACAGAGGACTCCGGTGTCAGAGGACTCCGTTGTAGGCCGGAAGTGAGGGTGGGACTCAGCTCAGCTCATCGTGGCAGAAACTCCAAACTCCAAACTCCAAATTCCAAACACCTGGAGTTTATCTGAGGCACTCGGGACACTCTGCCCTGCTTGGGGGCAGGTGTTCTGGCAGACTTGCCTTGTTTAAGGAGTCATTCAGACTTAGTCCTAGCCCCCACCGGCCCAGCACCTTAATGCCCCAGGGCAAAGATCTCCAACCGCAGTTTCAGCCGCCGTTTTTTTCCCCTACCTTAAAGAGATATCCACTCTGTCTAAAAAAAAAAATTAAGAAGCAAAAGAGAGCTCTCACCATAGACAGCTTTTATCGAGAAAAAGAAGGGATGATCCCAGATCCTGAGGTTCCTTTAGACAAAGTTCCAGAAGAAGTTATTAAAGACCATTACTGGTCCCTTTTTCAAAAGGCCTTTCTGGAAGATTGCTTAAAGAACCTAATAAAAGAACTGGAGGATAAATGGGAAAATAAATTGAAATTAGTGCAAGAAGGATACAGTATCTTGCAAGAAGGATATGATGCCCTGCAAAAGAGATATGAAAAAGACACCAATTTATTGAAAAATAAAATTAGTGAAGTGGAAAAAGAGTACAATGAACAAAAAAAATCAACTGCCCAGTTACAAAAGGAGCTTAAAAAGGTAACTGAAGAAAACAACACTTTAAAAATAAGAATTGAACAAATGCAAGTGAATGACTCAATAAGACTTCAAGAATCAGTCAAACAAAAACAAAAAAAGGAAAAATTAGAAGAAAATATGAAAAATCTCCTAGGAAAAACAACTGACTTGGGAAATAGATCTAGGAGAGACAGTCTAAGGATTATTGGACTTCCTGAAAGACATGATGAAAAAAAAAGAATCTAAACACTATCTTCCAGGAAATCCTGAAAGAAAACTGCTCTGAGATTGTAGAATCAGAAGGCAAAATCACCACTGAAAGAATTCACCGATCACCTCCTGAAAGAGACCCCAAAATTAAAACCCCAAGGAATATCGTGGCTAAATTTCAGGACTATAGCACCAAGGAAAAGATTCTGCTAGCAGCTAGAAAGAAACAATTCAAATATCGAGGATCAATAATTAGAATCACACACGATCTGTAAGCCTCCACATTGAAGGATCGAAGGGCCTGGAACCAGATATTCTGAAGGGCAAAGGAACTTGGATTACAGCCAAGAATAACCTATCCAGCTAGAATGAACATTATCCTCCAGGGAAGAAGATGGTTATTCAATGTTATAGGTGAATTTCACCTATTTCTAATGAAAAGACCAGATCTGAACAAAAAATTCAACATCCAAACACAGAACTCAAGAGATGCATAAAAAGGTAAAAAAGGAAAGGACTATTGAGAACTTTATTTCTACTAGGGGGATACTTAAAGGTTGGGGGTATAATTAACTAGATATTATTTTGATAATATGAAAAATAGAATTAGAGGGGGAAAGGGTGTCATACTGGGGAAAAGAGGGGAAAAGTGGTAAAATAAGATCTAAAAAAAAGGAGGTAAAAACAAGGTAAAATCTCTTGAAGAGGCAAAGAAAACCCAATATAATTGAGAGAAAGAGGGGAGGGAGATGCGCATTGTGTAAATCTTACTCTCATCAGGTCGGGCTCTAAAAAATGTATATCAGACACTTGATTTCACATAGAAACTTGTCTGTTGCTAGAGGGTAGTGGGAGGGAAAGGAGGATAAGTACTAGATAAACTAATTGAAGGGAAAATAGAAGAATCAGGGGAAAGGAGTAAAAACGGGGGGAGGGGATCTAAAGGGTGGAGTATTGTTTGGGGGAGGAGGACATCAAAAGCAAAGTACTGAGGAGGGGGGAAGGGAGAAAGGGGAAAAGAAAGGGGAAAACATAACTTGGGTAAATAAGATGGCAGGAAATAAAGAATTAGTTATTCTAATTGTGAATGTGAATGGGATGAACTCTCCCATAAAGCAGAAGCGGATAGCAGACTGGATTAAAAACCAGAATCCCACAATATGTTGTCTACAAGAAACACATCTAAAACATAGTGACACATATAGGATGAATGTAAAAGGCTAGAGCAGAAAATATTATGCTTCAGGTGAACAAAAAAAAAGCCAGGGTAGCAATCCTTATCTCAGATCAAGTAAAAGCCAAGATAGATCTAATCAAAAGAGATAAGGAAGGAAACTATATTTTATTAAAGGGTACCATAGATAATGTAGCCATAGCAATACTAAATATATGCGCACCAAGTGCAATAGCATCCAAATTCCTAGGGGAGAAATTAAGAGAGATGCAAGAAGAAATAGACAGCCAAACTATACTAGTGGGGGATCTCAACCTTACTCTCTCAGAATTAGATAAATCAAACCACAAAATAAACAAGAAAGAAACTAGGGAGATAAAACAATTGTTAGAAAAGTTAGGTATGATAGATCTATGGAGAAAGTTGAATGGAGACAGTAGGGAGTTTACTGTTTTCTCAGCAGTCCATGGAACCTATACAAAAATTGATCATGTGTTAGGGCATAAAAACCTCAAAATCAAATGCAGAAAGGCAGAAATAGTAAATACATCCTTTTCAGATCATGATGCAATAAAAATCACACACAATATAAGGCCAGGAGAAAATAAACCAAAAGTTAATTGGAAATTAAATAATCTAATCCTGAAGAATGAATGGGTGAAAGAGCAAATCATAGACACAATATATAATTTCATCCAGGAGAATGACAATAAGGAGACAACATACCAAAATTTGTGGGATATGGCCAAAGTGGTTATAAGGGGCAATTTTATATCTCTAGATGATTACTTGCATAAAATAGAGAAAGAAAACATCAACGAATTGGGCTTATTATTTAAAAAACTAGAAAAAGAACAAATTAAAAACCCTCAATTAAATACCAAATTGGAAATTCTAAAAGTAAAAGGAGAAATTAATAAAATTGAAAATAAGAAAACTATTGAATTAATAAATAAAACTGAGTTGGTTCTATGAAAAAACCAACAAAATAGATAAGCCTTTAGTTAATTTGATAAGAAAAAGCAAAGAGGAAAATCTAACTGTTAATCTCAAGAATGATAAGGAAGAACTTTCCTCCAATGAAGAGGAAATTAGAGCAATAATTAGGAGTTACTCTGCCCAACTTTATGCCAGTAAGTTTGATAATCTAAATGAAATGGAGGAATATCTACAAAAATATAGATTACCTAGGTTAAAAGAAGAGGATATAAATTATCTAAATAGCCCCATATTAGAAAAAGAAATAGAACAAGCTATTAACCAACTCCCTAAGAAAAAATCTCCAGGGCCAGATGGATGTACATGTGAATTCTACCAAACATTCAAAGAACAATTAATTCCAATTCTACACAAACTATTTGAGAAAATAGGAACAGAAGGTATACTGCCAGAATCCTTCTATCAGACCGATATGGTGCTGAGAGCTAAACCAGGTAGGGTGAAAACAGAGAAAGAAAACTATAGGCCAATTTCCCTAATGAATATTGATGCCAAACTATTAAATAAGATATTAGCAATGAGATTACAGAAAGTCATCCCCAAGATAGTACACTATGACCAAGTAGGATTTATACCAGGGATGCAGGGCTGGTTCAATATTAGGAAAACTATCAGCATAATTAATTATATTAATAACCAAATTAACAAAAACCATATGATTATCTCAATAGATGCAGAAAAAGCATTTGATAAAATCCAACACCCATTCCTATTAAAAACACTAGAGAGTATAGGAATAAATGGGCTTTTCCTTAAAATGATCAGTAGCATCTATTTAAAACCATCAGCAAGCATCATATGTAATGGAGACAAACTAAAACCATTCCCAATAAGATCAGGAGTGAAACAAGGCTGCCCACTGTCACCATTACTGTTTAATATTGTATTAGAAATGTTAGCTTTAGCAATAAGAGAAGAAAAAGAGATAAAAGGAATCAGAGTAGGTAATGAAGAAACCAAATTATCACTCTTTGCAGATGACATGATGGTATACTTAGAGAACCCTAGAGACTCAACTAAAAAACTACTAAAAACAATTCACAACTTTAGCAAAGTGACAGGATTCAAAATTAATCCACATAAATCATCAGCATTTTTATATATTACCAACAAAGTTCAGCAGCAAGAGATACAAAAAGAAATTCCATTCCAAATAGCAGATGATAAGATAAATATTTGGGAATCTATCTGCCAAGGAAAAGTCAGAAACTATATGATCTAAACTACAAAACACTTTCCACACAAATAAAATCAGACCTAATCAATTGGAAAAATATTAAGTGCTCATGGGTAGGCAGAGCGAACATAATAAAAATGACAATACTACCCAAACTAATCTACTTATTTAGTGCCATACCAATCAAACTCCCAAGAAATTATTTTACAGATCTAGAAAAAATAGTAGCAAAGTTCATTTGGAAGAACAAAAGGTCAAGGATTTCAAGGCGATTAATGAAAAAAAAGGCAGATGAAGGTGGCCTTGCTGTACCAGATCTAAAACTATATTATAAAGCAGCGGTCATCAAAACCGTTTGGTACTGGCTAAGAAATAGAACAGTCGATCAGTGGCACAGGATAGGTTATCAGGATAATCTAGGCAATAACCTTAACAATCTAGTGTTCGATAAACCCAAAGACCCCAGCTTTTGGGATAAATACTCACTTTTCGGCAAAAAAAACTGCTGGGAAAATTGGAAACTAGTGTGGAAGAAATTAGGGCTTGACCCATACCTAACACCACATACCAAGATAAGATCTAAATGGGTTCATGATCTAGATATAAAGAGGGACTTTGTAAGCACGTTAGAGGAACGTAATATAGTTTATCTCTCAGACCTGTGGAGATGGAATAAATTTATATCCAAAGAAGACCTGGAACTCCTAATTGAACACCAGATGGATAATTTTGATTATATTAAGTTAAAAAGTTTCTGTACAAATAAAAAAAATGCAGACAAGATTAGGACGGAAGCATCAAATTGGAAAATCATCTTTACATTTAATGGTTCTGATAAAGGCCTCATTTCTAAAATATATAGAGAATTGTCTCATATATATAAGAATTCAAGCCACTCTTCAATAGATAAGTGGTCAAGGGATATGAACAGACAATTTTCAGATGATGAAATTAAAACCATCTCTAGTCATATGAAAAGTTGCTCCAAATCACTATTGATCAGAGAAATGCAAATTAAGACAACTCTGAGATACCACTACACACCTGTCAGATTGGCTAAAATGACAGGAAAAGATAACGATGAATGTTGGAGGGGATGTGGGAAAGCTTTAACACTGATACATTGTTGGTGGAACTGTGAACGGATCCAACCATTCTGGAGAGCAATTTGGAGCTATGCTGAAAAAGTTATCAAACTGTGCATACCCTCTGTCCCAGCAGTGTTTCTATTGGGCTTATATCCCAAAGAGATCATAAAGGAAGGAAAGGGACCCACGTGCAAGAATGTTTGTGGCAGCCCTTTTTGTAGTGGCTAGAAACTGGAAACTGAAGGGATGCCCATCAATTGGAGAGTGGCTGAATAAATTATGGTATATGAATGTTATGGAATATGATTGCTCTGTAAGAAACGACCAGCAGGACGATTTCAGAGAGGCCTGGAGAGACTTGCATGAACTGATGTTGAGTGAAACGAGCAGAACCAGGAGATAATCATACACAGCAACAACAGTATTACATGATGATCAATTCTGATGGACAAGGCTCTCTGCAACAAAGAATTGTCTCAAACAGTTCCAATTGTTCACTGAAGAAAACCATATACACCCAGAGAGAGGGATATGAAATATGGTCCACAACGTAACATTTTCATGATCTCTGTTGATATTTGCTTGCATTGTGTTGCCTTTCTCTGATTTTCTTTTTTTCTTGTAGATAGGATTTTTCTTGCATAACCTGCCAAGTATTTCAATATTATTGACATGTAATGGACTCCTGCCATCTAGGGGAGGGGAGGGGACTGGGGATGAAATTTGTAATGGAAAGCTTTGTAAGGATCAATGCTGGTCAACTACGCATAACATATGTTATACAAATAAAAAGCTTTTAAAAAAAAGAAATGATAGTTTCATATTATGCCACAGAGAAACACTATCCTTTGGCAATTCAGCATTCCCCAAAATACAAACCTATCACAAACAAACTCTGACTTTGGTATGGGACAGATGGAAATTAAGTTGGGCAGGATCTTTCTCTGGCCAAGGTTTAAAAAATATCTACAACAGCCAATTAGCAGAAGTAGCACCAATGGCTTGAATTCTCCCTTCCTACTGGAGTGAAAGGCAGCTGTTATTTTTCAGGAAAAAATGGGTCACTCATGCATAGTGTATTTCTCACATCATGAAATCATCATGTTTCTCTGAGTTGGATTCAATGACTAAGCTTTCAAATATTTTCATCCTTTTTTAACAGAGACAGTTAAAATGAGAATTTTCATTGTGTTTGATGGACAAACAAAATAATAACAAATTTGATGTTTTCATAGGATTCCATTCTAGAAAGAACCCTGGAAATCATATAACTCAACATCTTTTATACATGGGTAAACTGAGCTAAAAAGAGAAGAAATCATTTGCTCATAGTCCCACACAAGCAGTAACTTGTGTTTGGTCCTTTTCCTATTTCTTCTGATTTACATTGCTCTTATCTAGCAGCCTTGTGATTTTACAATAAGCCAGATAATAGGATGACTAAATTTAACTGGTATTCGAGAAAATTGAGGTGAACTCCTTCTCTAGCATTGTCCTAATAGACTAGATATTAGGAAGTTTTACAATGATCAGCTATCCAAAAATGGAATATGCCATTAGTTCAGGAGCTAGTGGCTCCTATAATCTGTAATCACTACAGATTTTTAAAGCAAAGAAGGATGACCCTTTGTAATTTCAAACAATCGCGGGAATTCTTTTCTTAGGTTTTATTTTAGACTACAAGACCATTAAGGCCCTTGCCCTTCCCAACTCTAAAATTCTGTGACTCACCATTCTCCTGAATTAAAATGTCACCAGGATAAAGCATGAAGAGCTTTGGGTGGGATGAAGGGGCAGAAGGACTAAAACCTAGAGGTTAGCATCTGGCCACTTTTCAGATGGGAGATAAAGGACAGAAAAGGCTGGCAAAAAAAATGAGGGTGTTATAAATTACCAGACAAGTGTCACAATTCTGTAGAAGGTCAGGGCATTCTTCATAGAAAATCATTTTCCTCACACAAATAATAATGTTTTCATTGTGTTCCAGTTTTGCACAGAACCGGAAGGCTCTGACACAGATTTCCACTTTCCACTCAGCCAGTTTAAACCAGCACAACATGAAGCAACTCAGACAATTTCCTGACATAAGGGCTTTATCTGATTTTTTATTTCCTCTAAGGTGGGTAGGGGAGATTTGAGAGGGAGGGGGAAGAGGCTGGCTAACACACTGTCATTAAATCCCTGCTGCTCTCAAAGCTCAGATTTTTCTGCTTTTTTTTGGAGACCAGAATAGTTAATGTATTTGTAAGCATGACACTTAAAATTTGCAAGGGGGATGGGTAGGGAAGGCAGAATATTTCTGATTTATCAAGAGATGATACAGTATAATGGAATCAGGAAGATTCCCGTTCAAATCTTAGCTCCAACATTTGCTACAGCTGTGCCTCTAGAAAAATGATTAACCTCTCTGTCTCAATTTATTTATCTGTAAAATGAGGATTGAACCCAATAGTCTCCATGTTCTCTTCCAGTTTTACATTCAGCATCCTATAAGAAATCTTTATTATAAGCAGGTGAACAACATCCAAATAAGAAAAAGAAACCTTGAGATCTAGAAAAATATCTTGAGAAACTGGTCCCTAAAATAGAAAATGAAAATAAATGTCATTTTTACCAGGCATTTCCCTCAAGCAGAGCAATAAAATTGAGGTTGGTTTCCACCATCAAAGTGAGAGCTAAAATAGCAAAATTTCAACATAAAATCATTTAGGAAGACTGCCATAAAATGGTCAATATATCCAGAATAAATGATATAACAGTCCCACTCTGCTCTGCCCTGAATAAACCCAGGTATTGGGATATGTTTGAGGGCTATGTTTGATGAAAAACTTTATGGACTTGGGACACACATATCCAAAATAACATAACCAAAATGGCAAAGAGTTGGGAGACCATGTCATATTAAAATTAGATGAAGGAAAGGGGTTTGCCCTAAAGAAAAGCTTCTAAATCTAATATGTACTCGCTAAAAGAGTTCTTAAAGATCATCAAATTTGCTTCGGAATAAACATGGAAAGTGAGATTCAAAAAGGAAATGTCTTGCCTATGGACATATGACTAGTCAATAGCAAAGATAAAGCCTTGAACCCAGATCTCCAAACTCCAGAAGGTAGAAGGGAAGTAGGTTGTTGGGAAATAGAAAAAAATAATCATTCGTAAGCTATTATGTGTTATTTCTTGTGCTAAATGTTATACAAATAGTATCTCATTTTATACTCAAAACAACTGTAACAAGTAGGTGCTGTTATTATCCCCATTTTATAATTGAGTAAATTGAGGCAGAAAAAGATTATTTTAGGATTAAACAACTAGTAAATGTCCAGGGATGAATTTGAACTCAGGTCTTCATTATTACAAGGCTAATAACTCAATCTACTGGGCTACTATCTTGCCTCTTATAAATAAGAAAATTGGATTAGATGCCCACTGAGGTCCCTTTTAGTTCTAGATGTATGATCGTAAGTTTCAGAAGGATACATAGTATCTATCTTGAAGTATATATTTATGGGGGGAAAGGGGATTAAATTTGTTCTTTTTGACCCCAGAAAGCAAACGTAGAAGCAAGAACTAGAAACTACAGAGAAAAACAAAAACTTAACAATTTGATCTATCCAAGAGGGGAAAGGGCTACATCTCTAGGTCATGGATTCCCCTTCCCCCTTTACAAGAGGTTATCTAGCAGACACTGAAAGACCATTTCTCAGGGATACTAAAACTGAGATTCTTACTTAACCTATAGCTGAATTGGATAATCTTCAAAGCCCTATCCAACTTTGCAATTTTATGACTCAGTTCTCCAGTTTTGTTATCATATCCATTTAATGTAACAGTGCTATTCACTAAAGGAAGAAATTTAGTATTTTTTCTAGTAAATTTATTTATTTTTAATACACATTGCTTTATGAATCATGTTGGGAAAAATCAGAGCAAAAGGGAAAAACCATGGGAGAGAGAAAAAAAAACAGAAAAAAGAAGTGAGCATAGCATGTATCGATTCACATTCAGTCTACTTAGTCCTTTTTCTGAATACCAGATGTCATCTTCTCTCCAAAGTCTATTGGGATTGCCTTGGATCACTGAACTACTGAGAAAAACCAAGTCTTTCATAGTCGACCATCGCACATTCTTTCTGTTATTGTGTAAAATGCATTCCTGGTTCTACTGGTTTTGCTCAGCATCAGTTCATGCAAATCTTTCCAGGCCGTTCTAAAATCAACTTATTCATCATTTTTTATAGAACAATAATATTACATGACTTTCATATACTACAAACTATTCAGCCAATCTTCAATTGATTCAATCTCCTCATCTTCCAATTCTTTGCTATCACAAAAGAGCTGCTACAAACATTTTTGCACATGTGGGTCTTTTTCCCTTCTTTATGATTTCCTTGGGATACAGACCTAGTAATGGTTCTGCTGGGTCAAAGGGTATGCACAGTTTCATAGCCCTTTAGGCATAGTTCCAGATTGCTCTCCAGAAGAAATGATCATTTCACAACTCCACCAACAATGTATTAGTGTCCCAGTTTTCCCATATCCCTTCCAACAGTTATTATCCTTTCCTGTCATTTTAGCCAATATGAGAGGTGTGAGGTGGTATCTGAGAGTTGTTATAATATGCATTTCTCTAATCAATAGTGATTTAGAGCATTTTTTTCAAATAACTATGTATGGCTTTAATTTAATAATCAGAAATTTTTCTTCATATCCTTTGACCATTTATCAATTGGGGAATTACTTGCAACCTTATAAATTTGACACAGTTCTTTATATAGTTTAGAAATGAGACTTATCAGAAACACTGGCTGTGATGATTTTTTTCTAGCTTTATATTTCCCTTTTAATCTTGTTTCTTTTGGTTTTGTTTGTTCAAAAACTTTTTAATTTAATGCAAGCAAAGTTGTCCATTTTGCCTTTCATAATGTTCTCTAGTTCTTTGCTCATAAATTTCTCCCTTCTCCAAAGATCTGATAAGTAAATTATCCCATGTTCTCCTAATTTGTTTATGGTATTATCATTTATGCTCAAATCATGAACCAATTTTGACCTTATTTTTGTATGGGATATGAGATAAAGGTTTATGCCGAGTTTCTGACATATTATTTTCCAGTTTTCCCAGCAATTTTTTGTCAAATAGTGAGTTCTTATTCTAGAAGCTGGGTTTGGAAGTTTAACAAATACTAGATTACTTTAGGTCATGGTTATTGTGTCGTATATGTCTAATCTCTTCCACTGATCTAACACTCCATTTCTTAGCCAGTAAAAATAGTTTTGATGAGTGCTACTTTATAATATAGTTTTAGGTTTAGTACTGCTAAGCCACCATTTTTTTCATTAATTCTCTTGATATTCTTGACAGATAGATTTTGTTAATATTTTTTCTAGCTCTATAAAAATAATTTTTGGCAGTATGATTGGTATGACACTGAACGATTAGACCAATTTAGTCGGAGTTGTTATTTTTATTATATTAGCTCAACCTACACATGAGCAATTAATATTTTTCCAGTTGTTTATATCTGATTTTATTTGTGAGACAAGTATAATTGCGTTCATACCGTTCTTAGGATTGTCTTGGCAGGTAGACTCCCAAGTATTTTATTTTTGTCTACAATTATTTTAAATGGAATTTCTCTCTTGTTGATGGGCTTTATCAGTAATATATAGAAAGGCTAATGGTTTGGACAGGTTTATTTTATATCCTATGACAGAAATTTGGTATTAATTTCTCCAGTAACAGAAAAAAATTATAAGGCTTTTCCCTAGCTCCTAAGCTCAACATAAGAAATTCTAGTATCATTATAAAAATTCCTAGAAATGCTGAAGTTTAACATATCTATGGGGTCATACTTTACTACTGATTGTTTTTCCTTTCAAAATTCACAGAATTGAATGAAGATTCTCCTAAGCCACTGATCTACCAGGGAACTATTTCCATTTGAATTTTCACAAGTGATCCAGAGGCTAATACTCTTTGCTACTAATTTAGCAGGTGAAAAAAATACAGATTTGGAAAATATAGAGAAGGAATGAAAAACAAATCTAGGACCTAACACTGAATAATCAAACCTTCAGAGAACAGACTGCTGTGGGGAGGAGGAGGAAGAGGGAAACTGTACGTTTTCTTTCCAAAAATAAAGCTATTGTTGTTGTTTACGAAACAAAATATTTTGTCATTTTAATTTTCAGCAACATCAAGCTAGATGTTTTATGAAAGCAGTCATAATTTTCCCATTATGGGCAAGGTAAAGTAAATACTACTGGGAGACACAGTTTTTTTTTTTCAAGACACAATAGTTGAAAATTAAGCAGTTAATCTTCCCATGGAAAGTAAAAGGAAAGTTCAGACAAAAAAATTTATATAAAAATAGTCAAAGCAGTAATTTTTGCTTTTATTGGTATCTTTATGATACTTAAAACTAAGAAGAAAAGTGGAGTTAATCAAGTAGTGCCATAAAAACAATAAATATACAAAATTTAGGAAAATTTCAATTGCTGCAGAGTTAAAAAAATAACCACAAGAAAAATATGGACAGTGTAAAAGATAATTTTGAAAAGCAGCTGAACTGAGATTAAATGGAATGTCTAATCTTGAGTCCCAAAAACCAATGCTGATATACAACTCTCCCTTCTTGATAAAAGGGGAAAAAATAGTGGATGCCAAAAGTATTATAAACTCTGACAAATATGATTACTGTGTCCATTGGTTTTTCGTGACCGCTACTTTTTTTTTTTTACAATGGAAAGTAGATAATTTGAGGGATAAAAATGATCATGATTTTAAAAGAGGGAGACATCATAAAACTTAAAGATAATGAAAGATAGAAAATAAAAGGAAAGAACATTTTAATAGAGAAATTTAAAAAAAATTAACACCATTGTAGCCACCTAAAATATATATTTGTATTATTTGATGCAAAAGATAGATTTATATGTATTCACTCTACAGATAAAATTGGTCATCATGAAAAAACAAAAGACTGTTTTACCCTTATCAAGTCTGGAAAAAAAGTTACATCTCCTTCTAGCACTCAAAACAAAATTTGTCACAAGTAAAAAAGCAGCTCTCCCCTCACACTCTTTTATCAAACATTTTAATGGGGTGTCAACCAGAGTGAGAATCCTGCTGTTTGCTGTTAAGCAAAAACTATATATAGGAACTTATCCTCAGATGAAAGTTGGTGAGAAATGCATTTACTGGTAGAAAAAGCACTTAATTATTAACTCATTCA
Organism: Myrmecobius fasciatus; assembly: GCA_023553655.1. Classification (NCBI taxonomy): domain Eukaryota; kingdom Metazoa; phylum Chordata; class Mammalia; order Dasyuromorphia; family Myrmecobiidae; genus Myrmecobius; species Myrmecobius fasciatus. Next base: position 61,274 of record JAJPUD010006408.1, read on the forward strand.
GTACACCTTTCTGAAAATGCATTCTCAGAAGTCCATTTTCCTAATGAGAAGCTAGAACTCAAAACACATAAGACTTCTGTATATTCATTGCATCATTTTTTTCATGTTCATATGCTTATCCATGTTCTTATTCTAATAATAATAAGCACAGAGTGAAAAGAGAGCTGTCTCTGGTGTATGAATCTCTGTGCTCAAACCCTCATCTGAAACTTTCCAGTTGAGTTATCCTGGGTAAGTCAAGGAATCCAGTCTAAACTATCATTTTAAGTGGGATCTTCTACCTACCTCAGAGGTCAGTCATAAGGAAAGTGCTTTGCAGAACAAATTGTACTAGAAATGGGTGTTATTTTCACTTGTCTTCCAATCAATCTGTCCCAGATTTTCTATTCCTCTTTCAATTTTAATGTATTCTACTATTGCTGCTCTCTCTGGGCTGCCCTTTGCAGTCATGGCTTTGAAGAACATGATTATTGCTGGGTACAGCTAGCAGGTCAAACCACCTGCAAGAATGTCAGTGCAGACAGAAAGGAGGTTCACTATGTTCTGTCCTTTTCACCCAACTACTCATTAGCAGGACAGGCAGATTGGTACCATTAAGGAGATAGCATTTGCCAAATAATTGACACCAGGCATAATGAACATCATTACAGGAGGTATATTAGAATATAATTAATATATTAGAAAGAATGAGACCAATTGAACTCAGAACTGAGTTCAAACCCCAGTTCTAATACATTGTATACAATAACAGCAACATTTTTGCAAGGATCAACAATGATAGATTTAGCTCTTCGCAACAATACAATGATCCAAAACAATTCCAAAAGACTTACAATGGAAAATGCTATTCACATTGAGAGAGAGAACTTTGGAGTTTGTATACTATTTTCAATTGTGGGGGTTGTTTTTTCTTTTTCATGTTTTTTTTTTCTCTTTTGTTCTGATTCTTCTTTCACCACACCTAATATGGTAATATGATTAATACAATTTTTCAAGTATAACTTATATCAGATTGTTTGCTTCTTGGGGAGGAGAGAGAGAAGAGGGAAGGAAGAAAAATTTGAAACTCAAAAATCTTACTAAGATGAATGTTGAAAACCATCTTTATATATAATTGGAAAAAATACTATTAAGTGGGAGGGAGAAGAAAAGTAAAGAGAGACAGACTCTTCTCTGAAGGAACTTTCTAATGGAGGAGGCAATATGCAAAAATTCTTTTCTACCAACTATATTTTACCTACTTTATGCATTAAAATACTTCACATTTTAGCCTGTCTGTACTTCAGCTGTCTTGTCTGAAATAAATATCTTCCCATCTAGTAGATCTTTTGCCTACAGTTGAGCTGAGCTCTGTAAATCCCAAACAAACAAAAAATAAAGTGGCTGTAGACCTCAACTGCAGGCTGAGCTGGAAACTAGATAGTGGGTGATCAAAAAGTCCTGGGTTGAAATCCAGCTCCAGAAACTCACTTTGTAATCCTGAACAAATCAAACAAGTCACTTAATCTCATTTGTTTCAGTTTCCTCATCTGTAAAATGAGCTGGAGAAGAAAATGGCAAACAGCTCCAGTATTTTTGCCAACAAAATCACAACAGGGGTATGAAGAGTTGGAAACACAACTGGAAAATGATCAAACAGCAAGAACCTGAAAACAATTGGAATCTTACAATTTTTTAGGAAACTAATCAACCTGTCTCAACCACTTCAAATGGGCAACTCAGACATTCATGGAATTACCCAAAGCAACCAAAACCAATACTTATCCCACTGCACTCACTGAGTCTAGTGCAGAAAGTAACCAGGGAAAATAAGAAATTGGAGGTAAGCATAGATTACTATACTGAGGGATTTAAGTAGCTGATCATACATTTCATTCTTCTATCTATTCATTCAGCAATCATTAATTGAGGCCTAATACTTGCAAAGTATAACAGGAAATACAAAGATGTATTTACTAAGCTAAAAATAATTCTCAGATTCTGAGTTGTCTTCTCTATTGCTTCCATAGTCAAGGGGTGATCTTATATCCTGAATGTTGGTATTTTTATTTTTTTGTTATAGACAGATGATTTTATCAGTAAAGAGAATGCCATTCATCACAACCCCCCCCCAATCAACACAGCTTGACAACTCTATAACAATATTAGTGATCTTCCTGTTGGACTGACAAATTATGTGATTTGCTCATAGTGACAAGTATCATAATAATGTGTCAGAGGTCACACTTGAATCAAGGTCTTTTGAACTCTACACTGCTATATTGCTGCTGTCACTATTAGGTAATTTCAATCTCAAATTTACCTTAGAACTATTTTACCTAAAGATATTCAGGAAGAATTGTGTGTGTGTGTGTGTGTGTGTGTGTGTGTGTGTGTGTGTGTGTGAGGGGAAAAGTCATAGAAATATTAGGAGTCTGTGAAACTTCATAGTTCAATGATTGACAAAACCAGCAGCTTAAATCAAAGCCGATTAAAATATCTCTTTGTTCCTATTCGTTTTTCAAAAAAACTGTCACTGAAATGGAGAAAAAGGAGCCAAACTGAAAAAATCCTGCCGTTTGTGGCATGTTCAAATGCTTAGAAACTAAGCTTATACAATGGAGTTTCACCAAACAAATGCCCACTTTTGCAATGAGATAGACAATTAAAACAAAGATGTAGTTGTTCAGTTGTTTTTCAGTCATATCCAACTCTTCATGAACCCATGGACCACAACACACCAATAATATCAAGTCTATCTCATTCCAAGGATATGACCATTTCTACTATACTGTGTTACCTCTCACAACTTGACTATAGGAAATGAATGTCAGAACTTTAATTCTTAAAAAAATCTCACGTTTAACCTCCAAATGGAAGAGCTTTCTCTGGGTCCTTACATGTCCTTCTTCCTTTCCCTAGCATCATTCCTTCTTGGAAAGGGAGGTTAAAGCCCAAACACAATGACTCCACTGCTCCAGTTAACTTTTTGTTTGTGGGCAGCCATATACTGATGTGTTTAGAAAGTCACAGTGAAGCTTTGTTTTATACTATCAAGGTTTTTAACTGTTTAGTACTAAAATGTCTATTCAGTAATAGTCACCAAAGACAAGAATAGAATCATCTAGACCTGGAAGATACAACAATCATGTGAAGCAGATCTTAATAGTATTATTAATACCATTTTACAGATAAGAAAATAAGCCTAGACTTGACCATGGCCACATTGCTGATAATGTATCTCTTGTTAATATTCTCTTGTTGGTTTCAACCAATTCAAGAACTTTTAATGTTAATTTTATCATCCAACATATAATTTATTATCCAATACATAATCTATCCAGCTTCTTGCTATTTGCTTTTAATATCACCACCTTTTTGATGAAATCATTAAAGAAAACAGGACAAAGGACAAAGCTTTGAAGAATGGCACTAGAGCCCTACTCTAGATTGACATTGAATAATACATTAGTCAACATTAAATAGTGACTGATTACAAGTTCAAATTAAAAGTTCAAAAGATACAAAAATCCCTTATTAATCTTCTGTATATTATATACAATTTTTAAATTTTAGCTGTTCATAGATTTGTTCTTTAACTCTTTATGTAATATTTTGTCAACAAGCATGACATAAAGACTTTATGTAATGTCTGACTGAAAAAGAAGCCTATCTTATATCCTGCATTCTTATAAACTACTAATCTATTAATTATATCAAAAATAAATTAGGTTGATATGATTTGTTTTTAAATGAATTCCTAGGGGTCTTCCAAAAATTACTTCCTTATCCAAACATTTTATCTTTTAAAATACACATCAGAAATACTAACAAGTTATCAACTGACTAGCAGATTTGTGAATTCTGTCTGAGGAAACAGCAATGACAGAGATTAGCCTGGCTTCACAGAAACCAGAAAGGTAAAGATTCCTTTCCAACAAAGTTACTAGACTATGAATATTATAAATAGTCATAAGCAGCAGGGTCTACAAATATTAGAACAGTCAGAAAACACAGAGGTGGTTAAGTAAATATATGTCTTATTCAATTGTGTCTTACACTTCATGACCCCATTTTGGCGTTTTCTTGTAAAGATAACTGCTCTGATTTTCCATTTCCTTCTTCTAGCTCATTTTATAAATGAGAAACTGAGGACAAACAGGGTTAAATAACTTTTCTAGGGTTACACAGTTAATAAGTGTCTGAGGTCAGATTTGAACTCATGGAGATAAGCTGTATTAATGCTCTACCTATTGAACCAACTAGTTGCCTGAATATGTGTATGTGCATGTAGTTTAAGAATAGATGGGCACACTTACACAATAATCATCAAGAGCCTCACCTTCCAATACAAAGGACATTGCATTGCATTGAATTTGACTAATTTAAGCTTCACTTGCCCTTGTTTGGCAACTTGGTAGGAAGAAGGGAAGCATGTAAAGGAAATCATCTAAAACAGCTGGCCAACATGATTACCTGAACCTACTCCAAGAAAAACTTATAATAAATTAATGTTTTAATGAGATTAAGGAATGATCAAGAAATTAAATGAGAACTATAGTAATTAACTACTTCCTCCAAGCCAGAACGGCATAAAAAGTCACCCACAAGTCTATGGGCAATAGAAGAGAACTTCTAGCAAAACTAGCAGCACCAGTGTAGACAATCTCGAAGCCAAAAGCTCTGTGTCCAGAGACAGCAAGAGCAAAGGGTTCCTATGAGAGAACCTTAGACACTAGCTCTTAAAACTTCACAACTTGGATCTTGGAAGCTGCCAAATAGTGGCAGAAATCAGTGTCGACCCTGGTACATCCCAAAGCTCTAAATTTCCTAAATTTTCTAAATTTCACAATGTCCTAAAAAACCATAAAGATCTGAAGTCACAAAGGACCTTAACTCCAGGAAAAGGAGGTAAGTGCAGGAACCCAGGAACCCCAAGGACAAGACAAAAGTAAGTAAAAATTTTGACTTCCTCCCCCAAAGAAAATAAACCATTAAAACATTTTCAAAGGCACAGAAGAGAACAGAGGCAAATTCAGAAGGAAACACAGACAAGCAGGATAATTGTGAAAATATTATGTAGAATTCATTTTATCCTTTTTTAAAGTAAATACTACAAAATGGAAACTCATGTTTTCATATACAATCCTGTTTTTGTGTTGTGCTATGTATGTATAAATATTTTTATAAGAGAAAAAAGTTGATATTTAAGTTCAGGATAATTTTTAAAAAATATATATAAGGAAGTCAACAGAAGACTGAGAGAGAAGCAATTGAAAAAGAAATGTACACTTAAAACTACTTTTTGACATTTCTGATGCAAAATTTCTGTTTTGAATCTATGAGTATCTCCTAAAATCGTTCATTTTTTTACTCTCTTCAAGAGAGTAAAGCGACACACTAGGCAGCCAGAAATATAAATAAATAAATATATGTATGTATATATATATATATGTATGTATATATATATATACATATATATATATAGGAGAAAGGGAAGAAAGAGGGGGTGGAAAGAAAAGAGAAATAGGGATAAAAGAAAAAGGAAAAGAAATAAGTTTTTAAAAGGAATAGGAAGAGAGAAGAGAAAGTTATGAACAAATGTCTACTTGAGGTTTCATAAATCATTTGTGACAACTGGCTTCTGTATAAATGAATTGCATGTCTCAGAGAGAGAGATGACTGACACTTAGCTGTAACTGGGTCCCCTGGGGAACAACCCTTGAGGGTCAGTATTATTCTACAATTCTCCAGAATGCTCCAACTATAATTTTTTCTCTTCCCAAGAGTGACTACACTGGCTTCTGTTGATAATCATGACCTCTCCCCTTTTTCTCTCCTACCTGGATACTCTGATACTAAGAACCAATTGCACATTAGACTTTCCCTATAAACACCATTATGGAAAAGAGAGAAAACGTATTACTTCTTTCCTAAATCCAAATGACACTAAAATAGAAACAAAATATGAGCTTGAGCACTAAGGTTAAATACTGGATTCCCAAGCTCTACCAATAATTAGCTTTGAGAATTTTGACAAATTCCTTCTGTCCTTCACACCAAAGTTTTCTGCTCTGCCAAATAAAGAGAGAGGACCAAATGATCTCCTAGTTCCTTTTTAACTCTTATCTAAACTCCCATAATTCTCTGATTTATCTGATGACTGTTATTCTCATTAAATAAAATGTAAGCAAAGTGAGGTTGGACTTTGAAGCCAGTTAGGTAAACAAAATCTGCCTGTTTTATTCTTTTTCTCCCAAGATTAAATATTTAGAAATACATACACACACACAAAATCAATAAACAAAACAAAACATAAAAACAACAGCTCTTTTCACCTGCTAAGAGCAATAAGATCAGTTAAATAAAATACTAAGCAGTGACCAGAGAGGTATGGGCACAGGTATAATTCACTAATTTGCTGATCGATGATAGTTGATATAGTATAAAGAGCTACTAGTGATCTTTTCTGGATGACTTATGTATTAATTAGATGCACGGTATTATAATAATAAAAAACAACAACAACACTGGCCTTAAGTTATAATACCTGGGTCCAAGTCCCAGCTCAGAGTCTTAATGGTTTTATAATTGCACATATCTTCACTACTCAGAAGTTATCTCTACATCTCTGGGGCAAATGAGCAACACCAAAAACTGTATTAGGTACTTGCTGTGTCCACAATACTGGTTGTTGTTTGCAGTGATATCACCATTATTGACCATAGTTAACCAATACTGTCCATGGGATTTTCTTGGAAAAGATACTGGAGTGTTTGACATTTCCCCTCTTCAGTGGATTAATTAAGGTAAAAGGAGCCTAAGTGATTTACTCAAGGTCACCCAGTGTCTGAGGCCAAATTTCTGACTCAAGTTCAGTGCTCTATCCACTGAGATACCCCACAACACACAGTAGGACCTATGATGTCCTAAGGAAAATGTTTTGTAAACCATAAAGTACCATAGGAAAGGGTGCTATATTGTTACTTGTTATCTGAATGAACTGATGACTACCAAAGGAATCTGAGGCTTTTGTTTTCTCCAAAGCCAAGAATACTAGAAGGTTCATGCAAAACCATAGGAGGACCCATTTTACTATGACCTTGAATGGGAGATCAAGCCTAAATGGAAGAAGTAGCAAAATAAAGTGCAGATGTGACCTTCCTGGTACAGAGAACTCTAGTAGTCAGAAGAACTGTTTTCAGTTCCCTTTTCCAACATGTACTAGTTAAATGACCTCAGGCAGGTCCTTTAATTCAGTTTTCTCAGCCCGAGTTTTCCCTCCTATAAAATAAGGATGAGAATCTGTGTTCTACATACCTCACAAACATGTATAATGAAAGTGTTTTGTATAACTTAAGGCACTCTGGAAGTGTGAGCATCCTTGGTATATGGGCTAGGATGAGGATGTTGAACTTGACAGAGGAAGGTCATCAGATGAGGCAATGTATATAAAGTACTTGGCAAACTTTAAAATGCTGTATAAACATGAGCTCTCTTTACCTACTGAATAACTCTCCATCCTTTAAAACTTAATGCAAATATTGCTTCCTCCTTGAAGTCTCCTCCAATCTCTCCTTATGTGCTTTCCTAGGTGGTGCAATGGTTAGAGTATTAGACCTGGAGACAGGAAGATACAAGTTCAATCCAATCGGGTACTTACTAATTGTGTGACCCTAGGCAATTGTTTGCCTCAGTTTCTTCAATTGTCAAATGATTTGGAGAAGGAAAAGACAAAACAGTCCAGCATTTTTACCAAGAAAACCTCAAAAGCAAGCCCTGAAGTGTCAGACACAACTGAACAACAACATTCTGTCATCAGCAATCATTTTTCCCCTATTTCTAATACATTTACCATATAGAATCTTTCTTCCTCTTAAACTCAATGTCTTATCAAGCCAGAAATTTTGTTATACACTCTTCTAAACAAAGGAGGATCTTAATAGCTTTCCAATTGAATTGGTCAAATGGCAACGTGAGGCAATGCTAGCCCCTCTCTCTGCTTCAGTCTCAGGCAGGACTTATCTGCAGGTTTCCAACAATCTAGATACAGTTAATACTTATGGTCCAGAGCCTTTTGGACCTATCCAACTATTAGGAGCAGAGAGAAGGCAAATAACCTCAGTTAAAAGACAGACAGAAGCACCATGGAGTTGACTCTCTGATGCAGTGTATCTCTTCCTTCTTGTTCTTCTGAAATGATTTTCTAGGGCTCTTAATTCTGAGGAAGGAGAAGCCTAGGGAAACAAAGAAATTTGAAAATTTACAGGTAGGAGGTAGCTAATCTGTGTCCCCTAACCCCAGAGCCAGTTTCTTTCCATTGTGCCACTGGAATATAACAGTACAATTGACCCTTAACTATTAATCAAGATATTCTCTATCCTTTGCTTTTTCCTATATCCATGTGAATCGGAGAAAGTATCAATGATCACCAAGAGGAACAGGAAGAGCCAGACATTCTCCCCTCCTCAAGATTATTAGATATAGAGGAACAGTCAACCTGGATGGAGTTGACTATACAAATCTTCAAAACCCATGCTCTATCTCAATATAGATGATAGTAAGGCAACAATATTATTCCTTTGATGAGAACAATATTGTGGGCATTAAAATCAGTGCTTTCCTCTTGGGATCATAGATTTAACTCTGAAAAAAGTCTTAGCATAAATGGGGAAACTGAGTCCAGAAGAGGATAAAGGACTTGTCCTTAGTCATCCAAATAATTAATGAGACCAATATCACACAGGTGAGCACAGCACCAAGCTCTCAGTTGGCACTTAGTAAATGATTTGACCCTCAGGCTGTCTGACTCCAAATCCAGTCCCCTTTCCTCTGTATCATGCTACTTCCTAAGGAGTTGCCTTGAAAGTATTTATGTTGATGCTGCAGCTACCATTGAATCTCACTTTCAGCAACTGCTATAGTTCATGAACTCCCCCCCACCATGAAAAAGAGTATATTGGACATTGATTTGGGCCAAAACAATACTGCCCTCCTAGATTTTTAGACTAGTGACTTTATTTCCCTAAGCCTCATCTCCCTCATCCATATTTCCTAATGTCTCTTTCTATTCTAAATCTGTGATCCTATGGATGAGTCTTCCAGGTCTAATATCACCTTGTGATCAATCCCTTTATTTCTTAAAAAGAAGCTCCAAAATGCAACATCAAGAAATTATTGCCAGAGAGGTCTTGAATTAAAGTCTCCATTCCTCTGGCATTTTTTTTTCCATTTTTATAGTTTTTCTTCCCTTATCATAGGCTTTGCACTAATTCAGTTTTTAAATTATATAAATGGAAAACTTGAATGTTATTTATGTTTAACCACTGGAGTTGAATAAGTCATTTATACAGAGAAAAACACCTCCATTAAATAGCCCAAATGAAAGATTCATTTCTAAGTGGATACCCTCACTTGATATTAATCCATTAAGCAACACTCTTGGACAACACTTGTAATTCTCCCAATTATAGCATCGTCTATGCTACATTCTTCCATTTTATCCTTAAGGATATCATGGCAGATTCTGGCAAATACCTTGATGAAATCCAGTTGCAGCATTGTATGGACCTACCAATTTTGAAACTCCATTAATAAAAGATAATGAGGCATGAATGACTAGTAAGACTAGTTATTCACCATTTGAGTACCTGGTAATCACTTTTCTCTCAAGTGCTCCATCATACTGTGCTTATTAATAATTGCTGGCATATATAGAGAACTTTAACATCTACAAATTCCTTCACATACTGTATCTCCTCTGATCCAGACAACAAGCCTATGAAATAATAATAGTAGCTTACATTTGTATGGCATTTAAAGGTTTGCAATGCATTTTATACATATTTCATTTGATCCTCACACTAACCTTGTAATGTAGGTGTATTATTATCCTCACTTTGCAGATAAGGAAACTGAGGATAAAAGAATGGCTTACTCAGCTAGGCTCCTGCCCTTGATCCACTGAGCTACCTAAGTTCTTCTGGGGAAGCAATAGAAAAGTACAATTATCATAATGCTTTTGTAGAAAAGGAAATCAAGTAAGAGAAATTGTGATTAAGGTTATACAACTAGTCAGTAAGTTTTGTGTGCCAATTTTTCAATGGGATAGTAAATAAAAAGGTGGCTAAATGGGTGAAAATGGGAAGGGGGAGAAGTAGCATCTTTAGGCAAGACCTTAGAGAAGTCACCGTATTCTCTCCCATTATCAGGCTGCAGATAAACATATGAAAGAGCAAAACCTGTTTACAAGGATGGCCTCTTTCCACTGCTGTTTCTAAATCTGTAAAATGAGGGAGCTGGATCAGAAGATCTCCAAATAGCTTCCAACTCTAAAATCCTATTATCCTATGATCTGAAAAGATGTGTCTAATGGGGCAGAGCAGATCTGTCCTTTCTCACTCTTCTCCTGCTCTACATTTTTAATCAGTGATGTGAATGAAAAGTTCAATACCTATGCTTATCACATTTCCAGAAAAGATGAGGAAATCAGTCATGATAGCACTAGACAGCTATTTGAGAGGTATGAGAAAATAATACTTAACAGATATTACATATGCATATGTATAAATACACACACACACACATAAAAACACATAAAACATAAAAATACTAAAATCAGTATGGAAAATAAACTATATTTCAAACCAGCAAAATGGCGACTCAACTTCCAGAGTAAGACTGGTCAGAGAAGGAAATGTGGGCTGTTAATTACAAATTATGACTCCATGGAAGGCAGAAAGATGCTTCTCAGTCTAAAAATATCCTCTGAGCATCAATTGTTAAGCCTCACACTGATTCTCTCTCACCCTGTTTTACCCATATGCCTATATGTCTATTGCTTTCTGATTTTAAACAAAAGAGCAAGTATCACTTGGGCATATGAGAAAAACCAAATTAAGGTCTTTGATTTTCAGAAGCATATGCTTTTTAAAAACCCCCTCCTCCACTTTTCTCTCTGCCTCTCTCCCTCCCTCTCTCTCTGTTTTCCCCTTCTACCTTCTTTCTCCCTTCCCTTTTATTCCTTCCCCTCTCTCTCTTCCTCTCTCTCATTCTCTCCCTCTCTCCTTTTTCCTCTCTCTGCTTTCCTCTTCCACCCTGTCTCTCCCTTCTCTTTTATTCCTTCCTCTTTTTCTCTCTTCATCTCTCTTCTTATCTCCCTCTCTTCTTCTCCCTTCATTTGCTTTCTCCCTCCCCTTTCATTCCTCCCCCTTTCTCTCCACTCCCTCTACACACACACACACACACACACACACACACACACACACACACACACA